>PVIA01009632.1:0-59232 GCA_004024845.1 Tonatia bakeri
TATCTGGATAACTTCTGATGCCCTATTTTCATAAATGTTGCGATATCCGTGGTCTCCTAGTCTGTTTCTCCTCAGATCGGCCAAATTCTTCCCTGCGCACCGGAGAGGGGGATTAAGACTCCTCCTCTCAAGCCGCCATCTTCCCTCCTGTAGTTTCTAATAGTGTGGGAGGAAGGAGGTTCAGGATGTTATTAAGCCTCAGGGAAGACAGGGAGGTCTGGAGATGAAGGTATAATTTGTGGAGCCAGCAAGCCTTCTGGCCTCAGAAGTGGTAGACAAAACCTTGTGGCCTTTGTATTAGATGTGCTCTCTATGGATTATGTAATTATGAGGGAATGAATGAAATGCCCACCAAAATGTGCCTTCTGTTTCTCTACCATTCAAGTAGACCTGCTTTAAAAAAAATGTAATGAAAGGAGTCTTCAACTGTATTAGTAATGTTTTATTTCTTACTCTGGAAATGAGTTCACAGTTCTCTTTGCATTATGTTATATATCCATGCCATATGTCTTATATATGTCTTAAATACCGTATAGCATTTTAAAAGGCAAGGAAAAAAATCTGATATATGGCTTTATACAGTTGGCTAATATATGGTTGATTATCGATGCTATAATAATTTTCCTTTACTAATAAATTTCATTTCTGGTCATATGAACCAAGCATGGGTGGGTAGGGCAAGTGAAGCTTGGGTGCGTGGGGGAGTAATTATGCCCAGGTTTTACATTTGTGAAGGCCCTAAAATTTAGACATTTAAAATTATGTGCAAATAAATTTATCATGCAGCGGGTGCACAGTGACAGACCTGAAAGAATGGGTCATCTTTCAGCCTGTGCTAGTGCACCACTAGTGGGCCACACTGCCTGAAGCACATTGTGAATTGTTAATGCAAACAATTATATATATTTATATGCGTGCCACTGATGTTTAGAATCACATTTTTGTATTTTTATACCAAGAACTTCCACACACAGGAAGAATCTGGCTTTTCTTGTGGTAGAGGAGCCCTGCTGGTGAGTTGCTCCAGTGCAGAGAGAGACAGTGAACTCTGAGCTCAGAGAAGTTTCTGTCTCAGATTCACAGCAAATGAGCCATGGAAAATGGATTCATAGAGCCTTCCTATCTTTTCTTAAAATACTAATGCAATGAAATTGTGGTCCTGGTGAATTGAGACTCCTCAAAAGCTTTAAGTATAATTTGTATATGCTTCAGTGAGGTTCAAAGTTGATTAAGTCCTTCTTCTGTTCCTAAGCTCTTTATCTTTAATTTTCCCAACAGCCCTATGTGATAGGTACTATGATTATGCCCATCTTACTGATGAGGACATTGATGCTTAGGAGAGTTAAGTAACTTGTCTAAGGTTCCACTATTACTAGTTCTTTTTGAGCTGGTATTTGAGCTGAGGACTATCTAACTTCAAAGCTTATGTGTTTAGACAATATGACATGCCATACCCATTGTCAGCTATAAAAAGACTGATTGATTGGTCCCTTGGCTGTGGTTTAGAGATAGATGGCTCCAGTCAGGCCAGAGTACAGTCAGGAATTTCTACAAGCTCCTGTCTCTTTCAGAACTGCCTATCATCATAAGATTTAGTATCTTCATTAAGCTAGAAGCTAAATACTTGACTAGAAATAAGAGGGTGGAATGAAATTTCTGACTATAGTATGATCTGAAAAAATTATTTTATATTTCTCTTAAGATTTTTCAGATATATTTCAATTTAGTGATAAACAGTAAGAAGTAGAAAAAGAGAAGACATTTCAATCACCTGATAAATACTGCTAAAAGAATGCATCCCTTTACATGGGGTGTCAAACTCATTTTCACCAGGGCCAATATCAGCCTTGCAGTTGCCTTCAAAGGGCCAAATGTAATTTTAGGGCTGTATAAATGTAACTACTCCTTAACTAGGAGCAAGGAGCTTGGCGCTGCCAATGGGCAGAAACAGGGTGCTGGGTAGGATAAAACAAGGTGGAGGGTCTTGTGTTTGCCACCTGTGCTTTAGGATATATAATCCTTAACCAAGTACCATCTTTTAAAATTCAAATGTCCTTGGGTGGAATGACTAACATAGTTAATTGATAGGAAGTCAAATATGAAAGAATGGTTTACATATCTGGCCTATGGGTTCATACAGGTCTGGGTACAAACTCAGCTATCTTGTAAATGATGATTGGTATAGAAAGAGGATGGATAAAACAATTCATATCATTCTGTAACCCAAAGTACTTGCCCCTAGCAGTAATTAAATATATACCATCTGTATCCATTATAATTTTTTCAAATTCAAGTAACAAAAAATTTAATAGAAATGTGTTTTAAAAATTGTTTCTGCTTTAGTCATTGTAAGCTCCAAGCCAAAAATTGTTTCTTTGTGATCCAGATATCTCTCTACGTTTCTCAGCTACTCTTATTCTGTTGGCTCTGCTCTTAGATGGACTCTCCTAATTGGGTGACAAGATTGCTGCAAGTGGGTTCAGCCTTATATTTAGTTTCAAGTTCAGAACTGGAATGTTTTATTTCTCAGTTTTTCAGAGTAAAGTACTGGAGTTAACTTTGAGTGAACACATCAGCTAGGTTTGTGTTATGTCTCCATTTCTCAACCAATTACTCAGATATAGAGAAGAGTGATTTCCTAGAGACAACTGGAGTACTTTTACTACAGATGGGAGTTGATGAATTAATTGTAGGCAGGCAAAACAACAAAATTCTACAATACATCTTTTTTTAGAAAGATATATACCATACTTTTCAGACTTATATAAGACACACCTTCCCCCCACCCCCACAAATTTGGGAGGAAAATGGGGGGTGTGTCTTATGGTCCAAATGTAGCTTTACATTTACATTGGTGAAATATTTTGTTATTTATGTTATTAAGTATTTTACCACATTTTTTGCTTCAAAATTTTTTTCCTATTTTTCTCTAAAACCTAGGTGCGTCTTATGATCCGAAAAATACAGTACACTACTGGATATAAATAAATTTCATTCCCTCACTGGGGAAGAGTATACTTTCTTCTAAAAGGGAGGCTTGCCAGCCACCTGATGGATGGGGCTGCTGCTTTCCAATCTGCCCTAAGCTCTGCATTTGCTGCTGACTGTAAAAGTGCCCTCTTGCATAACAATTACACCTGGCATACTCACTTGGGAGCATGAAGAGGAATTTTCTTCATCCTTTCTTAAAGAGGCAATTGTCCCTGACAGTCAGTGTCATCTGCTGTGACAGATGTCACTTCTGACTCTCATTCATTGTGGACAGCTAAATCCAAGGAAACTGCTAGTCTTTAATGATGGTTTTAACTCTTACCCACAAAAGCCAGAGCACTGAGATGTTTGGGTTCATGGGAACCTCTTAGTAACTTATGTATCAGAGCAAGAGCTATGGATGCAATTGCACACCATCATGTACTTCCCTTGTCAGCAGCCAGCACATGGTCTTCAGTTTATTTGTTCAAGTTCGCTGCAATGTAAACTTCAAGGTGGGGGAAACATTGGGTATTGTTTGCTTTGCCTTTTGTAGCTCTTTGTGGCTAGCATAGTGCTGGGCAGGCAGTAGAAGTAAATACTTGTTGAATAGTTTAGTGAATGACTGAACACAGAAATTTTAAATTAAATTCAGTACTCATATGGTTGTGTGTGTATGCTGTGATGGGGGTCTGTCTTTTTTATCTTTTGCTCATATGAGAAATCAAGTCACAGTGGTTAGGGAAATTGTATAAGACCCAACAGGAAACTAATACCAAGGTTGTAATAAAGATTATATGAATGCTATTTTTTAAAGTCTCTTATGGAAATTACTCAGGTATCTCAAATATCTTCTATTTTTATGTTTTTCAATCCATTCATATTTAGTTCATCCAACTTATATTTACTACATAATTGCTGTTTTCAAGACCTGTTTATATTTCTCCTTTTGATACTGAACCTCACAGATAATAGGTATATCCCTCAACCTACAAAGGAGGGATAGAGACTTAGCATATAATGTTATTTGTCCATAAGCAAGAAAAGCAAATGGCAGCAAGAAGAATCAAACTGAATTCTTCTCATCTCAGGGATGATGCTCATCTCTACTGGGAAATGTTACTTTGTAATGTACTGAGTATGGGGTATTTTCTGCTTCCCTTGAGTCTCAGCAAATCTTTGTCTAGTGAACTTGGCATCTGACATATCCATTTACAGAGATTTGATGATGCGTGCTTATAAAACAAGAGTGGTCAAGAACATTATTTCCACAATTATGACTGATTCTGAACTTAGTCTAGACTTTGCTGTTGATTTCTCACTCATTCTTTTCAGATGTAAGTTAATGAAATAGAATGTAAGATTGAAGGAAGCACAATTCTCTGGATCTTGAGATATCTGAGTCATAACTTTTTAATATATTTTTTTTTCTGGCAGAAAATCAACTTTTGGTTTTGAACAGCTCATCAAAAACAAGTATAGAAGGATAGCCAATGTTGCATACAAGAAGGATCTGTGAGGTCAAGAAGTTCTCATGACCTATTTTGTTTTTCATGAACTGCTTCTTTCCCATGAGAGCAAATTATGGTATGGAAAGTTTGAGAGACTTTACTAAAGGAAACATTTTAGATGCAGAGACATGTTCCTAGGTTCCTATCCTTCTCTATTCTACTAAGCTGCTGGTTTTGATTATACATTTTTGGATACAAGGAACAGAGTCTTAATTAAGACAGTTCAAATAAGGTGAGTAGTGAACTATCACAAGGATATTCTGAAGGATAATAAATGATACAGAGAAGGTAATATATAATCTCCATGGGGTAGATGCTTTGCTTCATTTTATTTTTAACTGGATAGGGGTTTTGCTTTTATTCAATCACTGTAACCTCAGTGTGGAGAAATTAGACTCTCAAGATATATTTAAATGAATAATAGTTTTATGTATTGAGTACTTACCATATGCCACTTACTATGCTAAGACTCTAACATTCATTGGTTTATTTTTACAACAATCTAATGAATCTAGTACTATCATTATCCCATTTACAGGTGAGGAAATGGCATAGTAATAAATTAAATAACTGTTTCAAGAATACAGACCAGTAGGCACAGGAGCTGAAATGGGACTATAGGACTTCAGAAAGCCTGGGTCCTTAGCTACTATCAGAATCCAAAAGCAAAAATGGCTGGAGATAAGCAAGGTCTAGTGAGAGATGGAATTTGAAAGACTCTTAGAATTATCTCAGAGCTTATTTCTCTATCTATCCTCTCTTTCTCCTAGACCACATGGTCTATCATTTTTGTTAATTTTCTGCTCATCTCTCTCTCTTGACTTACCTATTCCTTCCCTCTTCTCTGACTTTGTTTTCTGTACATAATGACTTCTGCTTTTTATGGATTCTGCTGGTTCATAACTTGGGGTTACCATGACTCTTGCATCCTAATTAAGCCACAGAAGACTAAATCTACCTTAAACCCCCATCTTTAAGAAAAATATCTATTTAATACTTGAAGCTCCAGTCTTGAACACCAACAATCTTATTTCAGACTGCTATTAAGAAGCACCATAGACTGAGTACTTGTTAGACAATAGAAATTTATTTTCCACAGTTCTGGTGACTAGAAGTCTGAGATCAAGTGCCAGCATGGTCAAGTTCTGGTGAAGACCCTCTTCTGGTATGCAGACAGCTATGGCTGACTTCTTGTACCCTCACATAATGGAAGGAGAGAAATAACATGTTTTGTGACTCTTAAAATGGTGCTGATCCCATTCATGAGGGTTCTGCCCAGCGAATTCATCCAATCTTTATCACTTCTCCAAGTCCCCCCCCCCTTCATACCATCACATTGGGGGATAGGGCTAAATATTACCATTGAGGGGACACACTCAGAATATAATACCAATCATCTAAATTTCATTTTAGGTTCTCTAATTCAAATCTATGAAATCAAGAATTATTGGCTGCCTTTATATCGAGTGCCTAACCCAGGCCCACTCCACTGGGCTTTGGGCAGGGTACTCACTGTCCTTGGAATAGAGCTGACTCAGTGCCTCTCTAGAGTTTGGGTGCTGTTTAGAAATGTATATGTCTCTAAGACATAGTCCTTTTTGAGCTCCTTATCAATTAGTTGACACTCTTTTAGTTGAGTGTGATTTTTTAAAAATACATAAAAAACTAGTTTAAAAATAAAAAGAAACATACCCCTTGATTCAGAGTGTTGGCAGTGTTGTCATATGCCAGTGTCTTTCTCTCACTTCCTCCTGGCTCATCTTTCCTGTTGGAGTCACTATAAGAGTAAAATCCCTCTATATATGGCCCATGGAATTGGAAAACTACACTTTTACATTTCTAAGTTCACCAAAAAAGGAACTATGCCTCTATCTTTCAACAAAACTAAGTCCTAGCAAAAAGAACCCAGGCTGTGTCTTAATGGTTTACATTGGGTTCTGTGTCATCTCTGATCTAATCACAGTGGGGGCAAGTGTGGAGGCAATAAAATGTTTAAATGATGGGATAGTATATAACAGTGTTGAAGATCAAACAAAAAACAAAATCTGAGTTTGCTTACCTATGAGTAGGTTTAGGCAGTTCAGTTATTATAAAGATGTATTTTTAAAGAAATTCTTTTGACCCATAACACAGACAACAGTGTGAAGGCCAGGAGAAGGGTGCGTGGGGACTGGGTAGAAGTGGGCCAAGAGGGGAAAATGGGGGACATCTGTAATAGTGTCAATGGAAATTTTTTTTTCAAATATTCAAATAGATCAGAGTAACTTGTTAGACATGAGTTAAAATCAATACCCAGGAATATTATGAAGTGGGTCAGCAGGATTATCCCAAGGAAAATGGGGGGATTCCCTCAGAAGAAGAGTGAATGACTGCTAGTCCCATGGATTTTCAATTACAGCTTAGGACATTTTGCTGGGTTTTGAGCCTGAAAAGGAATTAAAGGTTTCCATTCTAGGTCATCATCAGTGTTGTCATGAATGAAATCAGGAGATATAGAGGGAATGGACCCTGGTCTAAGGCCAGTAACAAGCTTCCACTCAGAACTTAGTAGGGTGACAGCTCCCCAGCAGTCTTGAACATTTAAGCTTGGTCACAACCCCAGTGCTACAAGAACCCCCAAGTCCTCATCTAAAAATGGTTGGGTAAGTTCTGTTGCCCATCACAAGAAAAACAAGGTCCTTTAAAGGAAGAATTTAACATTTCACAAGAAGTAAAGATGGAAGTACAAAATACTGAGGTGTGCGAAGAGGCAGATCATTTGAAGGAAATCAGTTTTTGTAAGTTTTGGTTTCATTTCTGATTAGTTGTATGACCTCAAGTGAATTATTTAATAGCTTTGGGCATCAGTTTCTTTCTCTGAAAGATGATGGAATTGGATCAGTTGATTCTTTTCTCTGCTTATGCTTTGGTTAAACCTGTGCTTCTTTCACGAGCTTCTTAAGAAGCAAAGTTACTTAATTGGTTTTGGAACTTTCTTGTTTACTAATACAGTCGTTAAAATGGATATATCCCACTATAAGCACTACTTTTCCGCATCTCACAAATTTTTATTTGCTCTGTTTTTCTTTCAAGTCAGTTAAAAATATTTTTTTTCAATTTTCCTTGACATTTCCTCTTATCAATGGATTATATATGAAGGCATTATTTAATTTCCAAACATCTGAGTATTTTCTAGACATCCTATTGTTAATAATTTCTAACAACATTGTTGTGGTCAGAGAATTTCAATTCTGTTTAATATACTAAGATTTGTTTTATGACCCAGCATGTGAGTAAGTTCCATGTGCATTTGAAAAGCATGCATATTCTGCAGTTGTTGGGTATAGTGTTTTATAAATGTTTATTAGGTAAAGTTTTTTTATAGAATTGTTTAAATATTCTCTATACCTAGTGGGCATTTTTGTCTACATGTTCTCTTAATTCATGAGACTGAAATTGTCTATTTCTTTCTTTAGTTTTGTCAGATCTTATATTTTAAAGCTTAAAATTGGATGTATACAAATCTAGGATGTTTATGTCTTTTTGATGAGTTAACAGTTTTTATTAGATAATTTGCCTCTTTTTTATGTCTGATAATATTCTTTTTCTTGAAGTCTGCTTTACCCCATAATAATGTAGTTCCTGCAGCTTTCTTATGCTAAGTGTCTGCATAGTATATCTTTTTCCATACTTGTATTTTCAACCTGTTTGTATCATCATATTTTAAATGGTACTTCTTCTAAACATCATTCTAAAATCCAGTCTGATAACTTCTTGCTTTTTTGTAAGATTTTTATTTATTTATTTTTAGAGAGAGGGGAAGGAGGAAGACAGAGAGAGAAAGACACATTGATGTGTGAGAGAAACATCAATTGGTTGCATCCCACATGTCCCCAGGTGAACCAGGCACCTGGTCCACAACCCAGGCATATGCCCTGACCAGAAATCAAACTGAGGACCTTTTGCTTTGAGAGATGACACCCAACCCACAGAGCCACACCAGTTAGGGGAACTGCTTACTTTTAATTGAAGAATATAATCTGTTTACATTTTAAGCAATTATTGATATAGTGGGTGTTAATCCTACCATTTTGGTATTTTTTTTCTATTTAACTTGTGTGTATGTGTGCTCATTTATCCTTTTCAACTTCTTTGGATAAATAAATATGTTTTTAGAATTTTATCTTTTAAAAATTTTAGTTTTATACCTTATGTATTTTTACTCATATCTAGAAAATATAATGTTCATTTTTAACTTTGTGCTGTCAACCTTTAAATAATACTGTACCTCTTTGTGGAGTATTGCCCTATGACAGTATTGTCCATTTCCCACCTCCACCCTTTGTAGTCTTGTCATTTTATTTTACTTCTACATATTCTGTAAAACCCGCAGAATATGGCTATTCTTTCAAACAGTTAAAATTGTTTAAAGAAATGTATTATTGTAGATATTATAAATAGATAGTTATAAAAAGGCCCTCACATTTACCTACAATTTCATCCTTTATGTGCCCTTTTTTTCTTTCTGGTCCCCTTTTTTCCTTCCTGAAACTATAGGCTTTCCATCTGATCTCAATTCCTTTCAGCCTGAAGGATTTCTTTTAGCATTCTTATAGTGCAGGGGTATTGTAAATGAATTCTCTCTATTTTTATATGTGCAAGATGTTTTTATTTTGCCTTAATTTTTGAAGACTATTTTCACTGAACATAGTAGTCTAGCTTGACTGTTCATTCTTTTGGCACTTAAAAGAAGATGCTTTATTGTCTTTTCCTCTATTGTTTTGGAGAAGTCACCTGAAATTTTTATTGTTGTTCCTTAACGTGTAATTATTTTTTGTCCTTTGGCTTTTTTAAAAAAAATTTCTCTTCGTTATTTTTTAACAGTATAACATCTCTATCTAATAATAATTTCCTTTGGATTTATTTTGTTGACTAAATCTGTTCAGCAATCTTCAGATATTTCTTTTGTCCTGTTATCTCTCCTTTTTCTATAACTCCAGTTATATATATGGTGAATTCTAGAACTCCAATTACATATGGTGAATTCACAGATTGCTGATGATTTGTTCTGTGTTTTGCATTATTTTTCTCTGGGTTTTAGCTTAAATAATTTCTCTTGGTCTAGCTATAAGCTCACTGATCCCTCCAGCTATGTTCAGTCTGTTGTTAAACCCACCAAATGAATTTTCCATTTCTGACATTTGTTTTTATTTCTAGTAGTTCAATTATTTTCTTTTTAAATTTTCTGCTAAACTTCTCCATCTGTTAACATACATCATTTTCAATTTCTTTTGGTTCTTTCACCTATTTGGTTCATTATTTTAAATGTCCTGTCTTATACTACTAACATTGAATCATCTCTGAGTCTTTCCCTATTAATTATGTATCACTCGACCATGATCACATATTCTTCCTTCCTCAAAAGTCTCAATTTTTTATTGTGCCTTACATACTGTAAAAGACCAGCAAAGACTTAAGTAAACATTATTTACCTCCAGGAAATGGTATGTTTCTTATTCTGTAAGACTAATAATGAGTCAATCTAATCTGTCTTTAAGCTTTGATGCAGCTTTAGTTAGATTCAGTTTACCTGATGAATTTTCCATTCAGAAGGACTTGATTTCTGAGTACTGACAATACTGATGGGATCTCTCTCTGTTTTCCAGCCTCTCCTAGCATTTTGAATCTCTGGAAGTTCTCTTTGCTCTCCAGTACTGTGTTCCTTGGGAAGTTCTTCTCAGCCATGTTTCCCCACCCTCAGCCTTTGGAAGACCACTGAAATTATAATTGGTTGAAAGTCTGAGATCACCTGGAAGGATTTGTCTCAGTTCCTTTGCAGACTTCTTATCTTCAGCAGGACCCCCTCAAGCACTCAGTGAAAACCCAAGGGAAAGAAGTGATGAATAGTGCAGAAGTTTTCTGCAGCTGAGTTTTCTTCAGATGCTAATCTCTTGTGTCCGCTCACAAGCAGCTCTTAAAAGTTTGTTAAAAGCTTGATTGGTTTACCCTTATTCATCTTTAACAAATTTCTCTCCCTCTCACACTTCTACAAGGGTGAAATAAGTGTTCTCTTCTCTCTTAGGAAGGTCTTATTACTTTCTGGAGTTTAGTTCATTAGGTTTTCTTGCACCCTCTGCTTCCTATAGTATATTCAAGAAGTCCCTTTAGGGTCATTTTGAATGATAGCTTTTAAATTCTGAAGACATTGGAAACCTGAACAAACTGTTGGGGCAAGGCAGGTATTACATATTTGTGTAATGAGAACCTGTCTCATAACTCCCTTTTGGCTTCTTTTTTGATAGTTGAATAATAGATTCAATTAACAACAGCCAATGGCAAGAAATGTGTAATATAAGGGGTATACCAGCAGTCACTTCAGGGGATCCCATCACTGTGGGACTCAACACTGCTGAAGCATATCATGCATCCTTGCTGCTTTATTTTTGTTGCTATTGTTTTCTATGCTAAGTACTATTTTGTTTGAATAAAAAATAATGTCTTCCTGAAGTGAGAGATGTTGAAGTAGTTAGCTTTGCTTTCAGCAAAGGCAAAGAAGGAAAATCTAAGCTACATTCTATGGAGAGAAGGTAATTAACCAAATATCAAGCAACTAGGTCATAAATTGAGTCAGGGTCCTGCTGGGTTCTTTTCAATAGTAGTCTAGTTATTTTGGATCTACTGCAACACTGATTCACAGGGAGAAAGAAAAGAAAAGACTTTATATTCCAAAGAAGTGAAGGACGGAACCTTGACTGAGATTTCAGATTCTTACTTAGGCACTGTCATTTGCTTACTCAGGCACTCATGCCCCTCAGTATCCTAGGTCTAAATGAAGTCCCTAACACTTATGCTCTATTAATTGAGTTCACATGGGCATAAAAAGATTCTAGTTACTTTTGAAAGTCTAAGCCTCCTAGCACATTCTCATATCTCTCAGTGGTTTAGCCTTTTATAGTATGAACACCTAGGTCCCAAGAAAGTGTATTAAATCATCTACAAAGGCAAATGAATGACATGAAATGCAAGGTGAGTTTGTGGAAGAATTTATTATTTCCTCAGCTGGTATCAGTGGAAATCTACTGGGTCTCTACTGTACTCATGAAAAACATACCATGTTTGACAAATGTGGCTGGGTATTTTTACATGTTTCCTCTACTGCCTGATAAATAGAAGTGAAGAGGTGGAATTTATCAGAATGTTTGTACAGTGCATGGCATTGAATCCATAAGTGGAATCACTTAATAGCAAAGCTTTGTTTCTTGAAAGAGTAGAAGTCATCTACCATAGTGTTTAGGCATATAATCTTTGAAGTCCAATTTACCTGGGTTTGAGTCCTGACCGTACTATTTATTTGGGCAAATTTCTGTGCCCCAATTTTCTTAGGATAATAGAGGCATTATCTACCTCTTGTTGTTCTCTTAAACAGTTTTATTTGTATAGAATTTTGCAGAGTATCTGGTAGACAATTGGTACTTACTAAGTGGTAATAATTACAATGTACAGAAATGAGATCCATGATAGAAGGCTTCAGTAAAACCCAGTAAGTAGTATGGTAAAAGCTCTTACTGATTTTCTCCAGTTGTATTTGTATATTCGCTCTATTTGAGCCTGAAGTTCTGATTGGATATTTTTCCTGCTGGTACAATTGAGTAGCAGAGAATCGGTTGTTCAAAAATCTGTTTGTTCAGCTTTGTAATTCATGATAGGATTTAGCAGAAGTGTATTGTTTGGTACTCTACTTAGTATTTGCACAGTGTTAAATAGAGATTGATCTGTAGTGGGAAATGAGGAAGAAAGAAATTTAGCTCCAGAGTTCCTGGGGTGTTGGGGTGAAACCATCTGGAATTCAGAATGTTGCTGTGGATTACTTAGAGCTGAATGTCTGAAGGTGCAGGAAATTAGAGACTAAGGCAAGTGCCTGTTACTTGCCAACCACAGTCTCAGCTATCTTGGCTAATATTTATGCTTATACTCAGGTCAGAGTGTTGCCAGGACTTGTTAGTAATGGATCCTGTATAATGATGCCAGCTAGATACAAAAGTACAGTTATTAATCTTGTCTCTGGATAATTAGCTATTTCCTCACCCAATTTCCATTACCAAAGGAAGAGGCAAAAGGCCCAAAATTATAGTGGTTAAGATAAGTCAAGAGGTTGGAATCAGGCTGGATTGGAATCCTGGCTTTGCCTCTTTGCAAATGCTAAGTCTCAGATTCTCTCACTGAAAAACCAAGGTTACAATGCTTACCTCACTGTGTTCTTGTGAGTTTAAAGGAGCTAAAATGTATAAAATATGGTGTTCAATAAATCTTAACTTTTCCTATTAATCCAGAAAAAGAAAGCTTAGCTATTCTCCCTCTTAAGGCTGAATATGCATGACGGCCCAGATATGGAGTGGGGTTGGGTAACGGTAGGCCATAAACCAGATGTGGAACAGGGCCATAAGACACATTTTCAAAGGAAGCTCCACCCATTTTATTACTTTCAACCATGTGCCCTAGTGGCTATCACTTGTGGTCTGTCAAGGAGAAATGAAAAGGACCAATTTGGTGTCAAGTGACTTTGTGGCAGTTCCTACTGGTTTTTTTTTTCCCTAAATTCAGGTTGTGTGCACAGCTGTGTATAAGAGCTTCAAAGATATCGTTGGTGTCAATGCCAGCAATGAAGCAGTGCCAAACCACTGACTACTGCCCTCGGTAAGCCAAGCATTGATCAGTGAAAGTTCAAGGCTTTGAGAAGAGTGATAAATGCCACTCTTCCCAAATCTTTAGGGAAAGAGAATCACTGCCTCTAGAAGTATCCCACTAGTAAGTGTGTCCACTCTTCCATCAGGGATACCAGGAGGGCTAATAGGGACCAAGGGACTGCTTGCACCAAATATCCACACTCAAAGTATTTGCCTCTGTGAACCCTTCTATGGTTTCCCACCAATTCTGTAGAGTAAAATCACATATTTCAATAGTAAAAGCTTAGGAATACTGGCTCTGGTATGTTAATTATGTAAAAAGTTAGATGCCCAGAAAAATAGTGAAGAGCCTTAGTACTTGTCTGTATCTCATTTGTTTTCATAGTCCTCTGGGCTTAGCACAAAGCTTAAAATAGCAATTCTTTTTGTAATTTGCTCACTATCTCATTCAAATTCCCTTATTTGTTCATTTATTATAAAGACCATCCAATTCAATTAGTCATGTCCCCTGTATAAATAAGAATATTGAGGCTCAAAAGGGGAAAGAACTTTCTCTGGATTATGTCCCTACTCAGTAATTTAATAAAACTAGTGTTCTCTGATTGCAGACAACATCTACCCAATGTAATAACTGAAACAATAGATGGATAAGAAAGACAAATAAATCTAATCAACAAAACAAACAAATAAGCAAAATATAACCAAAGACACTGAAATTGAGAACAGGCTGACAGTGACCAGAAGGGAGAGGGGAGGGAATTTCAGGGAAAGGGGGGAAGTGTTTGCAGGAACTAGTATAAAGGACACATGGACAATAACAAGGGTGGGTGGAGACAGGAGGGAGGAGGGGAGGATTGGCAAGGGGGGATGCTGGGATGGGGGTAAAGGATAGAAAACTGTACTTGAACAACAATTTAAAATAAAAAAATAAAAAAGTAAAAGACAAATAAGAAGGGTACTAGGCAACTAATGAACTGAACAAAGAGCTGAATACATAGGCATTGAGAGAGATAGGAGCATGCATCTTTAGTAGTCTGGGTGGTAGGAACTTGTTTGTGTCTACCCAGAATTCTGCCACCAGATCCTTCAACCACCTCTTGTATATCATGGTCCAAGATTCAAACTCCTAGAGGGAGAGACTTGATTTGTCATCAAGTCAGTTCTTAAGTTTCCTTCCTAAACTGTGGTCAGGGTCTCTAGACCCTGTGATTGATATTCCTCTAGAACCACATGGGGCCAGTGTCAGGTGTCAAATTCACAACAAAAGCCGAGAAACACACACACACACACACACACACACACACACACACACACACATGAATGGATGAAACAAATGCATGCTGTGTGTTTAAAATAAGAAAAACCTTTTCCAGGAGTAAAGGCATAATTTCAGAATATATAATTCTTAACTTTTTAGAAAGTTTAGAAACAGGCACCTTCTTGATTTAAAATGGTTTCTTTAGTGTAGTTTCAGTCTGATGACATTCAAGGCCCTGGGGCCATCTCCAGCTTTTCTTTCTGGTTCATGGCTCTGTTTCTGTGTTGAAAGTAAGGAAACTTGCTGTTTCAAGGCTTACCCTATGTCTAGAGAATGACTCAAAAAGGACAGAGAAGTGTATAGCACCTTAGCTCTCAATGAGCATTCCAATCACTTAGAAAATCCTATTTGCAGGATTAAAAAATAAAAAAGCTATTAATCATATCTTGGGCTGAGCATGGTTCAGCCTGAGGTAGAACTGTGACTCAGGGAGAAAGCATTGTGACCTCAGGCTAAGGAAGACTGGGTTTGGGTCCCAACTCTGACATTTGCTTGTTTGGAAAAGACTGCTCTGCCTTCCTTAATGTCAGTTTTATTCTTTTTTAAATCTATGCAAATGAGAATGTTGAAAAAGATACTTTCTAATGAAATAGTAGAACAAGTGGATGTGAAAACAAATAAATGTGTTAAAACTTAATAAATCTAAACTTCACTCCATTGTTGAGCCTTAATTTGATTCATTTAAACATAATTTTAGTACATGTAGAAATAGACAAGATAGGTGCCAAATATATTTTTTAAGTTATTTTAATTGCATCTTTGTTTTGTCTCTTAGACAAATGGAAATCACCACCAAGATGTTGTGGCAACCATCTCTTCTGCCCTCTGATGAAGATGTGATTGTTTGGAACACCTGAGCAGGTTTAGGCACCCTTGTCTTCACTGCTTCTTCCCCAGGCCATCAGTCAATTATGCCAACTGGTAGACACAGAGGGTTAGCAGGCTACCCAGCCTCTGACCCCCATTTTTATTACTTTATCAAGAACAGACATATTAGGAAATATTTGCATTCCATCACAACTCTTAGATTTCACTTGAGGTGCTTGGCAAGTTTTCCTCTTAATGAAAACAATAAATAGCAAATAAACCTAACTTCTGAACAGAGAACTTAAAATTATCATGCCTATATTATACATTTTATTTACATTTTTATGCCTAATTTAACTTCTTTAGTGGGACCCATAGAGTTTAAGAGTCATATTTTCTTAATATTATTCTCTCCCCTGCAAGGGAAAGAGTTCAATTTTGTCAGCTGTAAATTAGGCTGGGGAGAAGATGCAGCATGAATCTGCAACTTTAAGAAAAGTTTTTTCATCCCCCCGGTACTAGCAAAATAAATTCACCAAAAGATAGCCTGATGATCAGACTTATCTGGCACTTTGATAGTCTTAGACTCTGGGGAGTAAATGTCCCTCATTATCATAAAAGGGAGTTATGAGCTATTTCTCTGCAAATGCAGACATTTTCATTCTTCTAGGAGTTTATGTTGAACATGTAAATACTCCCCCTGCTGTGATGATTAGTGCAGCTGTCCAGAGATGCTCTATTTTCAAGATATGGATGCAAAAAGAGAGGAGCATCAGGAGCACTGCACCAGGTAACACTGTCCCCATTGCCAGGTGCTGGTTCAGATACTGATGGCAGTTGGCCTTTGTTGGAATAAGGTTAAAGATATACTTTATCTTAGTCAAGGTTTGTTTTCTCTACAATCAACATATGCTTTCTAAAATTAGCTATAACATGAAGGGATTACAGTATACAGATACAGGAGCCTTTTATGAAACACAAGGGTGTTAATTATAGTCTGATCTCTAAAGAGGCTGGGTTGAGAAGTTAAATATCTATTCCGTCTCTCTGAGGCCGTATGGTCTCTCATTTCCCTGTTTCTGAACGTTAGGTTCATTTGCTCTTCTCTTTTTTTCCCCAACACTACTACTAAATTTCCATCTTCACATAGATGGTATCCAGGTTTTCTCATTCACCTGCTCTTTAAATACACACACACACACACACACACACACACACACACACACACATATATATAAATATATAATTGATTATGCTATTACAGTTGTCCCATTTTCCCCCCTTCACTCCCCTCTACCTGCACACTCCCTCCCACCCACATTTCCCCCATTTAGTCCATATCCATGTGTCATACTTATAAGTTCTTTGGCTTCTACATTTCCCACACTATTCTTACCCTCCCCCTGTCTATTTTCTGCTTACCATCTATGCTACTTATTCTCCGTACATTTTTCCCTTCTCTCCCCCTCCCACTCCCCTGTTGATAATACTCCATATGATCTCCATTTCTGTGGTTCTGTCCCTGTTGTAGTAGTTTTCTAAGTTTGTTTTTGTTTTTGTTTTAGGTGTGGTTGTTAATAATGTGTGAGTTTGCTGTCATTTTACTGTACATGTTTTTTGTCTTCTCTTTCTTAGGTAAGTCCCTTTAACATTTCATATAATAAGGGCTTGGTGATGATGAACTCCTTAACTTGATCTTATCTGAGAAGCACTTTATCTGCCCTTCCCTTCTAAATGAAAGCTTTGCTGGATAGAAGCAATCTTGGATGTAGGTTCTTGCCTTTCATGACTTGGAATACTTCTTTCCAGCCCCTTCTTGCCTGTAAGGTCTCTTTTGAGAAATCAACTGACAGTCTGATGGGAACTCCTTTGTAGGTAACTGTCTTCTTTTCTCTTGCTGCTTCTAGGATTCTCTCCCTCATTTTAATCTTGGGTAATGTAATTATGATGTGCCTTGGTATGTTCCTCCTTGGGTCCAACTTCTTTGGGACTCTCTGAACTCCTGAAAGTCTATTTCCTTTGCCAGAATGGGGAAGTTCTTCTTTATTATTTGTTCAAATAACTTTTCTACTTGTTGCTTTTCTTCTTCTCCTTCTGGTACCCCTATAATTCGGATGTCAGAATATTTAAAGATGCCCTGGAGGTTCTTAAGCCTCTCCTCATTTTTTTGAGTTCTTGTTTCTTCATTCTTTTCTGATTGAATGTTTCTTTCTTCCTTCTGGTCTACTCCATTGATTTGAGTCCCAGTTTCCTTCCCATCACTATTGGTTCCCTGTACATTTTCCTTTATTTCACTTAGCATGGCCTTCATGTTTTCATCTAATTTGTGACCAAATTCAACCAATTCGGTGAGCATCCTGATTACCAGTGTTTTGAACTGTGCATCTGATAGGTTGGCTGTGTCTTTTTCACTTAGTTGTATTTTTTCTGGAGCTTCAATGTGTTCTTTCATTTGGGCCATTTTTTTTTTTTTTTTTTGTCTTGACTTGCCTGTTACGTAGTGAGGAGTGGAGCCTTAGGTGTTCACCATGGCGGGGCAACCCACTTTTCTGGGTTGTGATGCTGTATGTGGGACAGGTGTTAGAGAGAGAATAATGGCACTTGCTCCACTCTCTGCCAGATTTCAGTCACTTCCCCCTCTTCTCACAAGCAAATTGGGCCCTTCTGGTGCTGATTCCTGCATGGGTGAGTTTGTGTATGTTCTAGGACCCAGTGGGTCTCCAATGAACTTTCCTGTGTGGGTGGGAGTTTCTCCTGGCACCTCAACTTCCACAGGTGTATTCAATCAGTTTTTTGAGGCTATATTTCCCTGCACTGGGACGCTGGGTTGCATGGTCTGTCTCACTCCCCAGTTTCGCCTGGTTTATCTGTGTACAAATTTGGGACTGCCCATCACCTTGCGCACCACACTGTGCTCCACAAATCCGCCGCCTTGCTAGGTCTGCCAGCCACCACCCTGTGCACTCGGGGTTCCTCAGCCACTGCTTTGCCACAAGTCTTCTCTGTCCTGGTTGCCCAACTCCACCCCTCCTACTGGTCTGGATGAATGTGTCTTCTTTACCTCCTTGGTTGTCAGACTTCCATACAGTTCAATTTTCCATCAGTACTGGCTGTTTTTTGTTTTTAAATTATTGTTGTCCTTCTTTTGGTTGTGTGAGGAGGCACAGTGTGTCTAAGTACGCCTCCATCTTGGCCAGAGGTGCCTCATTCAGCTTCTCTTGACATTCACAAGTCAAGCAGTAAGTGAGGCCTTAAACTCTCATATGTCTGACTCTAAATTCCTTGAAAAGAGTATCTGATCAGTCGAGTTTGGCCTATTTTGACCACCCATTGTCCAATCAGAAATTTCACAGAAACCCTAAAGTGTAAATATGGACCCCAAGGACACTGAAGTCTCATATTAAGTACTTTTACTAAGCAAACATTGCAGTGAGTCTTTCGCATGCATGGTCTTTGTCTAAACTTCAGAGAAACTGTAAGAGATAAGTATTATGGTCTCATTTTATATATAACAAAGCAGAGTCTCAAAGAGGTTAACTAATTTTCCCAGGATCATACTCCTGTAAATGGAAAAAGTGGAATTTAAACCCAGTTTTCCCCAACTTTGAAATCCATGCTCTTTACCACAATTCTTTCCTGCTTTAAAGCAAGGCATCTCAAATTTCAGTCAGCAGTGAAATCACCTGGAAGTCTCTTTAAAACCCAGATTTGGGTGACCTATGCCCAGAGATTCTGATTCTTTAGGTCTAGGCTTGGGCTCAAGAACTTGTGAAGCCCCTGCAACCAGCGGAGGACCACACTTTGGTCAGCACTGCCTGCTCTAAAGGGTCATGAAGTTAACCCTTGCGTGAATGAACAAACCCTTGAGTTGTAAGCACACCCCAGAAATAACCAGAATAAAAAAAGTTCTTGTGAGTTCATTTACTTGCTTTGTCAAATCCGAATGTTTTACACATTCTGCTTTTAACGCATCTTTCTGAGAAAGCAAACCCTTTCTGACATAGGATACTTAACCTTTAGAGGGACTCTCAGGAGTCCTGGAGAAATGCACAATACATAGTCACTAGAGGCTGTTGTAGAAGTCACCTTCATTATTTTTCCCCCTTAAAACCTTTACTCAAAAAACAACAACAAAACTCACTCTGATGCTCACAAGAGAAATATTTCTGAATAACACTACCTCATTGGAAGATGGTGAAGATAAGTTTCAATGAACTTCATGCTTCTCATCCCACATATTTTTTAAAAGTTGTTTGTATATAATAATGAGAATGAACTAACTACTACTACAGAAAACATCATGGATGAATTTCACATATAAAACTGTTGAACAAAAAAAGCCAGACACGATAAAGTACATACTGCATGGTTCCATTTATATCAAGTTATAAAATAGGACATCTTATCTATGGGGATAGAAACCAGGATAGTGGTTGCTCCTTGGGGCAGGTTAGCAACTGCAGGGGGTGCTTTATGTTTCTTTATCTGAATGCTGGTCACATGGGCATGTTCAGTTTGTGAACAGTCTTCAGCTCATACATTTATGAACTGTTATGTTCCTATATAAGTGGTTAAAAGAAGTTAAAAAAAAAGAATAACCAAAACCTCATTTGTAGAAAAGCAGCATATAAAACTATATTGAGTGCTTTATCACAAATATGCTAAATTTTCACACCTAGAAAGAAAAGCCTAAAATGAAACACAACAAAATGTTAACCATGGCTGCCTCTGGGTGGTGAAAATGTAGTTAGATTTATTTTTTATACTTTTCTGCACTGTTTAAATTTTCTGCCATTCACAGAAAATTTGTATTACATTTATAAAGACATTTTAACCTAGGAAGTTTTTATTTTAAAACAAATGAATTTTAATAAGGCAGAAGTAAGAGGGTCCAATATCAACAAATTTAGAAAAATAACCCCCAGGTCTACAAGTGCCTATGTAATACAAATGTCAAAACAAGAAAGTGGCCATGAAAACTGAGGGGCCCTGATATTCACTTTATCCCTCATAAATGATATTTCCTAAGGGCTACTTTCAGCTTCCATTGGTATTTGTAAAGCAAGATTCATGAGAGTGAGTCACTTAGCAAGTGAGAAAATGGTCATTTCATGAGGTTTGAAAAACAGGATACAAGTGTTCAAAGACCAAGTGATATATAGAATGATTAATGGAGACTTTACTTAGACCAAAGATCAAAGATGCTAAAAACTCCAGCAAACCCACTTGTGTTCTTTAATACTTTTAATGTATCTAACAGTGATAAAATTGAATAAAAATAGAGATGTGTCTGTGACCAAAATTTTAAAAGCATTCTTTCATCATTTCCCCTTGAAGCTCTAGAAGGGTGAAAGTTTTATGTTTTATATTAAGCATCTCAATGTTTTTGACTAAAGGCACAATAAAAGTATCTTGAAAATCAAAGAGAAAAAGAAATGGTGATGGGAGCCTCCATTCTTGTCACCAACTATTTCCTGGGGCTTCACCAGCCATGGTAACATCAAACACAAAGAAGGAAGAGAAGCTATTGGGGAAGAGAGGCCAGTGGTACCAAGCTGGCTAATCAGGTACACACTACTTTGCTGCATTTGGGGGAAAAATTTTAAGGCTTTTGTGGTTACTTGTGCCCCTCTCCCCAAAAAAGAGGTAACTGTTCAAATGACAATGAGTTAACCAGTGACATGTATATGTTATATAGTCACACAAACACAAAGAGGTATATATGCATGTATATATGATATGACCAGTGACATGGTGGACCAGTAAGAACTTGGGCTCTGGAATCAGTCTCCTTGGGTTTAAATCTTCCAGTCACTTGGTATATTACATTGGGAAAATTATTTAACCTGTCTGATCAGCTATGAAAAATGACTAATTACTACTCCTTCTTTATTGGGTTATTATGATTATGAAAAGTACATGTATGCCAGTTATCATTTATTGCCTCTCAACACCACATTTGTCCTTCAGTAATAGCTGCTCTGCAATAATGGATGGAGGTCTTTTAAGGATTTCTCCTTTACATTGAACACTACACTAAACTTTTTCAGTGGAGGACACTCAGGGGACATTGCAGGAGGAAAGGGCTGTCCTCCTATTTCACAGACTGCACTGACAGTTACTGGTGTGGTGGGGACAATTTCTAATGGGGCTACGTTCCTGTCATGAGCCCAGAATGTGAGTTTCTCGATGGCCTAGGAGCCCCAGTTAATCTCACCAGCCCATGTCCATTTCAGCAGGACACTGAACATCTAGGCTTTCAGCCCACACCACCCAAAACCTCTGAAGCTTTCATGCCCAGTTACCAGCTACACCTTGCCTGTTCCTCAAGGGTTGCTTGCCCAGCAATTGTGGATTGGCTATGGCCAAACAAACCAGGTAACTTCTCTACCATCCAGTGAGATGCAGCTACACTTTCTACTGTGAGTGCTGAACCTCAGCCATGGGAAGGGAGGCCCTTTTGTCCTATTCTATCATATAGAGATCTCTTACATCTTATAGTTACTCCTTTATCATAGGAATCAGCAAATTTTCCTGTGAAACACACGGTGATTTAAACAGGGGTAGGAAAAGGGTTTCTGGTCAAGATGAGGCATAGGCAAATATGGCTCACCTCCTTGCACAACCACATCAAAATTACAAATAAAATATAGAACAACCATTACTCAGAACCATCAGATATGAATGGAAGCTGAACAGCCATGGAATTAAAGAAACCACTTCCACCCAGACCGGTAGGAGGGACTGAGATGCAGAGACATGGGACAGGCTGGTCCCACACCCATATGTGGTGGGTAAAAATTCAGGAGGCATATCTCAGGAGTGAGGGGTCCCAGCCACACACCAGGCCTCCTAGCCCAAAATTTCAGTGCCAGGAAGATAAGTCCCTATAACTTCTGGCTTCAAAAACCAGCAGGGAATAAGTCAGTGGAAGAAACTTCTGGAGTCCTAAGCAGTTCCTCTTAAAGAACCCATACACAGACTTACTCAGACTCACTCCCTCTGAGCTCCAGCACTGGGGTAGTAACTTGAAAGGCATCGTGGCATACAGGGAGGAACTGAAATGTCTGGCATCAAGGCAAGAGCTGGGGGACAGATTACTCCCAGGCAGAAAGACAGGCAGAGGCCATTGTCCCTTTTCTGAATCCTCCCCACACTGAGCAACAGAACCAGCAGGGAATTGCTATGTATGATATTCTATCAACCTGGCCGGCACTGTTTGCCCTGGTGATTCTCAGAGGTTCAACCTCCCCAACTTATGAGACCACCCAAGCTGTTAACAGTGATTTTTCCATATGAATGGTTGGTCTTGACTCATACTTCACAACTTCCCAAATTATCTCAAACAACTAACAGCTGTCCTCGGTAAGCCCAAAGCCTCTTGTTAAATGACCTCAGGCTTGGCACTAGCAGCAGCCAGCCTAGGTTCACAGCTTGGCTCCAGAAGGGTACCTCCAGGCCCAGCACAAGTAACAGCCATCTGCAGATTGCTTTGTAGCTCATGCAGCGTGGCCCCAGGAAGAACACAAGTTGGGGCTGAGCTTAGCCTACACCACCCAGGAAACCCCCAAGCTTGTGCACCTATTAGACAGCTATAGACCATGTTGGAGTACCACCATCCTGCCCCTGCACAGCTGATCCTCCATGGAGATTAGAGATTGGTGGTCAGTGGTCATAGCCAGTCGTTGCAGCTGACTGGCCTGGGTAAATCTCTCCCATTGACTTGCCAATAGCAATCAAGGCTCAACTACAAGAGAAGGGTGTACTCAGCCCGCATGAAGGGTACACCTTGAATACCCAGCTTAGGTGATAGGGAAGGTTATGCCACTAGACTCTACAAGACACCTACTACATTAGGCCATGCTACTAAGACAGGGAGTCACAGCAACTCTGCCATATGTAGAAACAAACACAAGCAGGCTGTCAAAATGAAGAGAGAAAGAAATATGGCCGAAATGAAAGAACAGGAAAAAAAAAACAAAAATAACTAAACAAAATGCAGAGTTCAAAACACTGGTTATAAAGATGCTCAAGGAACTTAGCAAGTACCTTGATAGCATTCAAAAGATACAGTCACAAATTAAGGATACACTAATTGAAATTTACAGGGAATCAACAGTAGAGTGGATGAAGATTTAGAACATAAGGAAGAAAAAAGCATTTGATCAGAATAAGAAGAAAAAAGAATAAAAATAAAATGAGGATAGTGTAAGAGCCTCTGGGACATATTCAAGCATTCCAACATTCACATCATAGGGGTTCCAGAAAGAGAAGAGAAAGGGCAAGAAACTGGAAATATATTTGAAAAAAAATAATGAAAGAAAACTTCCCTACTTTAGTGAACAAAGCAAGTTAGGAAGCACAGAGAGTCCCAAACCAGATGGATGCCAAGAGGCCCACTCCAAGATGCATCATAATTAGAATGCCAAAGATTAAAAATAAAGAGATAATCTTAAAAGCAGCAAGAGAAAAGCAGTCAGTTACCTACAGGGGAGCTTCCATAAGACTGTTAGTGGATTTCTCAAAAGAAACTTTGCAGGCTAGAAGAGATTGACAAGAAATAGTCAAAGTCATGAAAAGCAGGGACCTATAGCAAAGATTGCTCTGCCAGCAAAGCTATCATTTAGAAATGAAGGAAAGATAAAGAGCTTCCCAGACAAGAAAAAAACTAAAGGAGTTCATTGTTACAAAGCCATTATTATATTAAATGTTAAAGGGACTTATTTTAGAAAAGGAGATTAAAACTATGAATAATAAAATGTCAATAAATACATATCTATCAACAATTGAATTTAAAAAAGAAACTAAGCAAAAAAGAAGAACAGAGACAGAACCATGGATGCAGAGAGCATTTTGATGGTTGCCAGATTGGAGCGGGGTTGGGGAGAGTGGGAGAAGAGGTAGGGGATTAAGAAGTACAAATTGGTAGTCACAGAATAGCCATGGGGATATAAAAGTACAGTTACAGGAAATGGAGTAGCCAAAGAAATTATATACATGACCCATGGACATGAACAAATGTGTATGGATTACCTGAGGGAGTGGGGGTGCCACATGGATGGGGACAAAAGGAGAAAAATTGAAACTCTAATACCATAATCAATGAAATATAATTTAAAATATAAATAAATAGGGGGACCTCAGGGTCAACAAAATACAACCCAGGGCCCAATCAGTAAGTGGCCTGTTTATAGACAGCTTGTGATCTAAAAGAAGTTTCATATTTTTAAAGAGTTGGATAAGAAGGAGGAAAAGGAGGAGATAGAGGAGGCAGTGGTTTCTGACAAGAATAAGAATTAATGAGTGAAGGAAAAACAGAGACTTGTATGTGGCCTGTGAAGACTAAAATTCTACTATCTTGTCCTTTATGGAAAAAATATGACCCAGACCTATTGAGATATACCCCGAGAAATCTTTGTTTTAATAAAACCTCCTAGTGACTCTGACACTAGTGGTTTGAGAGCCACTGGATTGAGGGTAGACTGAGAGTGGGTGATCTGCTGACCGCCGTGATTGACTCTGAACTTGTTATACAAATAACCAAAAGTAATTTTGAATTTTTATAAGAGTTACCAGAAGAGACTTCTCTTCTTGAGTGGTCTGATGTAATAAGGGAAGCTCTGCTGCCAGACTGGGGCCACAAGGGCACTGTCTGCTGCTTGTAGGTGCAGCAAAAGCCTGCTAAGTCCACAGAAAGCAGGGCAAAAAGGCATGGAGAACCCAAGTCCTTGGTGACTTCCTTTGAGCTAATGGATGGATCAAGCTTTGCTGCCTTTGGACTTATTAGGTACAAAAGTCCCCCAAAATTCACTCTAGACCAATGCTTTACAACCTCAGCACTCCTGAAATTTTAAGTCTGATGATTTTATGTTGTGGTTGTTGTCCTATATCTTGGCTTTTTAACAGTACCCCTGCCTCTACTTGCTATAGACCAGTCAACCTCCCAGTTGTGACAGCCAAAAATGTTTTCAGATGTCAAGAAAGGTCCCTTGGATGCAAAACCACTCCCAGTTTGAGAACCACTGTTCAACCAGTTTGAGCTGTGTTTCTGAGCACTTGCAACATGAATATTTTAATAGGTTGTATGTGTGCAAGTATTGATATGTTACTGAAGTTGTTAGAGTAAAAGGACTTCTCTTAGCAACCAATATTCATTCTAAGAAGATTATCCTTAAAATATTTCTGCTTGAGTGAATAGACTTCTGAATTCTTGTTTTGAAGAATATTATGACATAACTGTCATCTCAAAACTGAAATCCCATGTTATCACCAATCTTCTGGGAATGATTTCTCATGGATTCATACTGAATTTTCTGTTTTCAATAGATGTTTAACTTCAACTTCCCCCTGTGAGTGTCTCTCATTGCCATGCATGACCTACTTATGAAACTCAGTTTTCTTGCCTGGATTTCCATGTAATCACTTTTAAGGGCTCAAGTGGACGTTAAGAACATTCCCACATCATGAACCCTAAAAGGACAGTCAATAAAAGGTAGACATAATCTTTGTGTGCTCACATTGATTGAGTCCATGATTGGTATGAATTTTGGTTGATTGATTTGGTCCAAGTGAGGCAATGGCATTAATCACTGTCCCCTGGGCTTCACATGCTGGAATTGAGAGCAAAAATGGAGCCTGGTTAGATTGAGTGGTTGCTGGGCTCAGTTGGACATGCTCCAGGTTTGCTATCTTGATAGATTTGTTTTCATAGACTTGTAAGGGTCTCTGTTGGGTGGATACTTTATCCATGTTTTCTGACTACATTTTTGCCTCACGTCTTTAACACTATGTATATTGTGTTCTATTAAGGTAAAATATGTAGAGCTGGATTTGTTAATGTACTTCAATGGACTAAACAGATATATAGATCAGAAGCATATTTTTTTTAAATAAATGAACAGAGCAACTCTCATGGAAGGGGGGATGAGAAGTGATATGACAAGTTTGTACACAGATAATTTGAAATTAAATGTGTATTTTTTCAGAGCTTAAAAAAACCTTTAGTCATTTCTTCTAATTTTTATAACAGGGATCAGACTTCAGCCCAATTTCTTGGACCTCTTTTTGTTTTTTCTTTACTCGTTGTCTTCCAGGAAATTTTTTAAAAACCTCTTAGTTTATTGTAGAGAATAATTCTATAGGTCAACCTCTAAATTCAATTTGAGATCTCTCTTTGCACATCCAGATATTCATTAATATGCTCAGACAGCAGAGAATCTTCTTCTCCAGAGAGAAAAGTAATGGAAATGTTGATATACCTGAAGATATACCGCATAGTTACCCCTTTGAGGAAGGACTTGCTGCCCAACTCTGGGAGAACAGGGTCAGCAGGCAGCTTCTAGGCTTTAGCTCTTTCAAGGTTGCCCTCTTGCAGAGAGCCTCCTTACCTAAGTCCATGCCCTTCCCAGGGAAGGCTGCATCAAATGACTCATCAAGGTGGTAATATAAAGAGCCAGTTTCCTTGGTGATACAAGACACTCTAACAACTTGCTCCAGAGATTCCCTGTCAAATTGACCAAGGCTTGTTAGGCTGTTATCACAGTCTGAATTCCTCTTCTGCCCAATCTGGTCCTCTCCCTTCGTTTCAGAGGTGTTGATACCTAATAAAAATCTTACACCTCAACCTCTGACTCAGCATTTGCTCCCAGAGGATATAACCTGTAACAGAAGTGTCTCCACTAGCATGGAATCATTCACACTTATTCAACACATTCTTGAGTGCCCATTTTATGCCAGACACTGCACTAAGTAGTGAGGTTACAGTAGTAAAATAATACATCTGTGATTTCTGCCCCATTGAGCTTGAGGTCTAGTAGAAGAAACATACAAAACAAGCAAATGGATGAAAATGAATGGGGGGATTAAGTAGAAGCTCTTCAGTTTCTGTGGTGATTGACTAGTTAATATTTCATATACCTTCAATAAATTGATCCAAACCAATTTACTTTGGCTCTTTGGACAGAACTTGCTTAGTGAATAGTGGACACCCAGTTATCACTGGATTTTCTTTCAGTTCAATGAGTTTTCTCTCTGTCTACTCATTCTTTATTAAGAAAATCATTCAGACTGCAGCTTTCTAGTTTTAGACATCTAATACTAGATGCCATCCATTGGCGATTCAATCATCTATGCCGGAGATGTAATTGAAAAGGCTAAAGACTGCACTGAGGACCTTTCAGCTGATAGATGCTGAAAAAGAAGTCAAACTAGTTGGACGAGATTTCTGGAATACTGGAGTTTCTAATTATAAAGAATGATATTTATTTCCTACTGATCGAAACAGTGACAAGGTTTTAGTCATGGTGATTTAGAGGAGATTAGAGAGACACAGATGCTTGAATTATCCCGAAGAAAGAAAATTGGTTATTCTGCCATTAGCTTTTACTCAGCAATGTTTTTTGCACTCAAAAACACTTTAATTTTGAGTTGGAATTTTGTCCTTTAGGAATTGAGCAAGCTCTAGAAAGAACACATGCAGATTGGTCTTACGTTTTCTCATTAAGTGTTATCTTTGTAAGTGCTCTCTAGTGACAAATCAACTATGTTTAAAGAGTTATTATTGCATCCAAGCCATCATGGATGCTTTGGGATTATGATGTAAACCAGAAATATTAACCTCCTCATGTGGGTGCCTAGAATCTTGGCAATATTTTTCTTAGCTATCAGTTTTTGAAATAAATAAATACATAAATAACTATTATATTTCTCAATTATCAAATATTCCCTATATGCTAAGCACTGTGCCAAGCACATGATATACACATTTTCCCCATTCAGTCCTTGCAAGTATCTTACAAAGTAGGTATTATTATTTTCATCTTATACATGAGGGAAATGAGATTTGTATGGGTTAAATAATTTTTCTACAGACATATAGTTAGTAAATGGCAAAGCCAATATAGACCTCAGTGCACCTGACTCCAAAACCACTATTACATTCACGAGTAAAGCCCCATTCATTTGGAAGCCACAAAATCAAAATTTATAATGTAATTGGTCCATATTCAGCAAGTCATGACATCCTGCTTATACACTGCTTTCAACACTCTTCTAATCAGTCTGTGTCTGGAATAAAATTTGCCTAGTCCAAGCCACTGCAATTCAATCCACTAGAATATTCATATGGTCCACAAAGTGTTTTAGTTTCTGGGGAGGGAAAGGAAGACAAAGTTAAATAAGATACATTTCCTGCCCTCACTGAATTCAAAGTCTATGTGTAGATTTTATTGTTTGTCTTCATGGAGTCTGTACTCCACAATCTTCATTCCTCCTCTATAGTTTATGGTTGCTGAGCCAGGAAAGAGATGAAGGAGTACTCTTAATTGAAACATTATGAGACAATTCAGGGTTCAATGTGAGAGTAGGCAAAGAAGCAAGCAAATCTCCCTGGCTCATATGAGAATGGAGCACAAATCCCCTGCCTCAATAATACTGTGAGTATGAAGTAGGCAAAGTCATTCTGTTATATAACTCCACTATAATGGCCACTATTTCCTTTGTGGTGTGATTCCAATCACCAGTTGATAAACCTCATCTTTTAGGGGACACCGCCAGGCACATATCCAAGGAAATATGCCCTTAGCAGTTGTATTTGACTGCATAACCCCCATCTGGGGCAATAGCTGGCTAGTCAATGGATTAACACCAACCCAAGCTGAGCCAATCAGATTATTTTCCCTGAAAATTTTGTATAACTTCTCTTTAATCTTGTGAGTGGCTGAACCAGTAATACCTAGATTTTGGGGCGACGAGGTGGCCACAAATTTGTATGTAATGAGGAGCAAAAAAAAATTTCTGAAGACAACACTGATATGCAAAGAAAAATATCCATAACAAATGCAGAGAAAGTCATAAAAGTGTTTGAATTTCTGATTCCAATTTAGTTTAATAAATTCTGGTTATAATCCCCAAGTCATTCCCTTATTCTTACAATAAAGTCCCATTCTTGGGATAAACTAGCTTGAGTTGGTTTCCATCAGTTATCATCTCTGGCATGTAACTACTACGGAGACCAGATTAATCTTTCCCAGTTCTTCCATGTATACTTGTACATTAGGGGGTGCTAGTCACACCACAGTTCACATTATATAACCTGATCTTCAAGTTCATTGATTCTTTGATCAACATAGTTCCTATGTTCAACTCAATTCATCAAAAATTTATTAAAAATAAAAAATAAGTTTACATGGTCACAATCTAGCAAAACAGACCAATAAAAAACAGTCACAACATAATGTGATATAGATGACACAGAAACATTTCAGAAGGGAAAGTCAACAAATCTCTCAGGGAGCACCAGGGAAGGCTTCACAGAGTGGGGATGCCCAGGCAAATTCCAGGCAGTGTTAACAGCAAGTGTGGAAGTGTGAGTTAAGTATAATATCAGAGTAAGTTTGCAGAATTTTGGATGGTTTGCAGTTGCTGAAAATGGAAGGAAAACAAAGTATGCAGCAGAACTAGAGGGAGGAGTGGGGGCCAAACCAGAAGAGGTTTTGCCTGCCAGGTTCAGAGTCTCATACTTTATGCTACATAGAGTAGCAGGGGTTCCACCCTTTTGCTGTTCATGGACCACACTGCAAGACGAGTTGTTTTGGCTCACACATTAAATACATGATCACCAGTGAAAACTGATGAGCAAAGAAAAAGTTTTAAGTGACTACAATTTTGATTGGGCCACATTCATAGCCATCCTGGGTGGCATGCAGTCTTTGGGCCAATGGTTGGACAGCCCTGTGTGTAGACTAAGGCTTCTCACATCATGATAACGTACAAATCACCTGTAGATGATTCTGAATGTAGATTCTGATTCTGCAGATCCTGGGTTGACTTGAAACTATGCATTTCTAACAAGCTCTATGGTGATGCCAATGCTTCTGGGAACATACTTTGAGTAATAAGGATTTAAGCAAGGGGGTATTAAAAACTATGAGCTAGGAAATAATATGGTATTCCAGAAAGATTTCCCTGCTATACTGGGATGGTTTTATTAGGCATAGGAGGCAGAGAAAACTTAGGCAGAGACCAGTTAGGAAGAAATTGCAGGAACCATGTAAAAAATGATAAAAACAGGAAGTAGATCTATTAGGTTGAGTGCGTTGTGCTTGGGAGCTGTAAGAAGAGTTATTCCTTTACCTTTCTGAATCTGTCTGTATTCATGCTACCAAATATGAAGAATTTTCAATTTATGTTTTTAAATACCAAAATATGTTTACTGAGTGTTTGTTTTTATATTCATTGCATTCTTAAAACCCATTTAAAATTGTTTTTATTTTAATGTGCAAAATCTACACCCGATTAAATAATTTGCAATCAAGTTGGCTGGCCTTGGTGCTAAAATAGGTTTGTTATGAAATGAATTCTTCACAGAGGAATGAAGGGCATTTTCATCTTAATTAGGGACTAAAACCGTCTCTAAGAACACCAGGAGTGAGGTGGCATCTTTGCATAAGAATTATGTGGCATAATTATTATAAATGCAGACTGTTCTCCATCTCTTACCTTTTCTCATCCATATTTTGTATGTCTTAATACCCAGACACCTGAATTTTAACCAGCATCTCAAAAAGAATCTGATTCAAATGAAATATGAAAAAGAAATGAAGAAATATGTTGGGGACTGCCCTGCCTGTACTCAGGAAGCTGTAACCCCCTGTGACTTAGGCTGAGTGAGAGACCTCCGGACCAGGAGCCACTAAGGAGACAAAACTTATTCCCCTGGCATGAACACTACCTGTTCTGTGTCTGGACTTTAATGTTTGATCAGTTAACCAATGACGGGTAAGATTCCTCAAGGGAGGGGCAATCTAAGCCATGTTCTAATCATGTAAAGGCCTCTGGAATAAGACTCACAGAGCTGTGGAAATGAAGGGGCTGTGGAAAGGAAGGGGTGATCAACATCAACCCCTGCCCCCTCTAAGCCTGAGTCTTTGTACTTAGATGTGAGAAATCTAAGTCTCCTTGCTGCCTCTGTCTCCAGCCCTTCTCAGGGCTAAGCAAATAGCCAAAGGGGCAGCTCAGACTGGAGATGGCGGACCCCTGGGGTAATCAGGCCTGGGACAAAGAATATGCAAGATCCTGTGAGATCTGTTTGCTGGAGGATGTTATTAACTTGGAATTTGAAGGCACAGTCAGGAAACCTTTAAAACCTGTAGTCTTTTCATATGATAAAACTCCAATCTCTGCCCAGAATCACAACAGAAACTCTGTTAGCATCTTTGTAAGATATGTGTTTCCTTTGATCCCTTCTGCCAGACTGTCAATCCACAAACTGTGTCTACTTTCTCAATAAAAACCCACTGGGACAAAGGAAGGGGCTCTTCCCCTTAGGAGGGTTTAGCCCGGAGCGGCTCAAAGAATTGGAGAGTGAGTGCTCCGTCTTTAACTTCCACTCAGAAAACTGTTTCTGTGCATGATTATTTCTATTGTGGGATTTTGGGTGTCCACAGACAGCCGGGTGTTTAAGCGAGGTTTAAAAATTGCTACAGTCAGTCAAACAGCCTGGTGTTTTAAGTGAGGTTTAAAAATCACAACAGTTTATATTCTCAGAGTTAAGTGATCAGGAACTTTCATATACCTCTACCCAAGATCCTTAATACCATGTTATGTTTTTAAAATCTTGTATTTGACAAGGTCCACATTGCATAGCCATCATTAATAACCCAAAATTAATTTCAAAGTCTTTTACTATTCATTGTTTCATTTGATCCTGTGAAACAGGTAATGACACTTCTATGTTTCAGATCTGGATTGAAGACCCCAGAAACAGTACAAATCTTCTCAGCATCACATAACCAATTAGGGGCAGAAACACCAAAGCAGAATTTTGTCATATATACAAAACAAGTAATGGCAGGAATCAAATTCAATTGTCCCTCCAAACATTCATGAAGATCTGTGGTACTCAATCCTGGCAAACATCAGAATACCCTGGGAGCTTTGGAAAACCTTAATGCAGAGGCCACATACCAGACCCAGGTGGGAAACCAACATCAGTATTTTAGAAGCTCTCTAGGTGATTCCAATGTGCAACCAAGATTCCTAGAAGTGGAATCTCTGACAGAGATGAATTTGCTGTGATGATAATGAAGCTTAAAATCTTTGAGATCTTCATTTCTGCTCAAATTGCTTTCAGGAATGTGCATTTAAATTTGTATTCACATTGATTTTGATTCATTTTCCCCATGTAGGGTTCCTTATATCAGTGTGGATCCTCTGAGGAGCAGACATCAAGAGATTAGATATGCAAAGGTGTACTGGAGGAAGGATAAAGAGGAGAGGGAGTCAGAATAGTTGGGAGAGACTTTAGATGGCAACATATTTCTGACCCTTTGAGGAGAGAGAAGGAAGGAAGGCTTGTGACTGGGAAAGAAGAAAGGAGAATCAGGTACAGGAAGGAAGAGCCAAGAACGTAGTAAAGTTGCTGAAAGTCTTGGCCAGGTCAGTAGGCTGTCCCTGAACAAGTTTGTTTGTTAGAGGAGCAGGGTACCAAGCAGGAATGGTACGGCTTTGGAAACATTCTTGTGCTCAGTCACTGGATGGAACAACCAGAGGGAAAGGAGGCCATAGAGGTGCTGCACCTGGAGACTGGTCCCCTCAGAGTCCTGAAGCAGTCTCTCTGGAATGGAGGGCCTACCTCCCAGGCCACCATACCTCTCACCTATACAAGCTTCACACAGCAAAACCTAGAACCACCCCTTCCTCTGCACTCATGGCTTAGCTGGAGAAGAAGAGATTTATCTGATAGCATCAAGGTAAACTTTGAGAAAGACTAATAACACCTAGTGGGCCAAATGCACAGGTTTTGGTTTGTTTTTAATTCACAAAGAAAACTTGGCTGCACCATGCAAGTATAAAATAAACACTACCAAGGTGATGATCAATCTGTCAACTTGTTATCTTCAGGGACCTGCCATTTAGGAAAATAGGTGAAACTTGGATTTATTCATTTGGTTAGTCTTGCAACACTTTTCACTCGGTGCTTTTTATATACCAAATACTGTGATGTTCAGTGTTCAGGATATAAGATCTGGTTCCTGTTTCACAAAGCTTATATTATTGTGAGGGGAGATAGCCCAAAAGCCAGTGAATATATAAATAAATAAAATGATTATAGATTGTAACAAGTATTTAAGGATGTAAAGTACCTTGATAGAAAATGGTGGGGTTGGGAGCTATTTTCGATAGGCTTGTCAAGGAAAGCCTCAGTGAAGTGGAGGACATTTAGATCAAGACCTGAATTTCAGGGATCTGGTAATAGGGGGAAAGGAGAAGGTGAATGTTGCAGGTAGAGAGGAACTCTTGGTTTACTCTAAGTATTGTAACTCTGGTGTGCCTTGAGTACCCCAAGCAATGGGTACTGTGGCACAGAATGGTTTTAGAGAGGTGAGAAAGTTATCCAGATCTCATGGACTATGCAGAGAGTTTGAATTGTACTTTAAATGCAAGGAAGTCATAGCAAGATGTTAAGCAATTTTGCAGTGGTGGTGGAGGGAGAGGTAACATGACATAAGTAATGTGTGAGAATGAGTAATGGGGAAAAGAGAAGTGAAGAGACCAGTTAGCAGAATGAGGCTTAAAATTTGCTGTTGGGTAGATGACCCTGAGGGAATGGAGCACATTAAGTACTTCCTACAATGTTTTCCTATAGAGTTTCTCACTAGCTCTGCAAACAACAGCTAAGGTTAAAATCTAATAAGACATTGATTCCAGAGTATATCTGAGTTCAGCTTTAATAAAAATAATATCTATGAATTCATATTACAAATTAAAAATGCTTTCCATCATTATGTTCTAAACTCATTTTTCATCTTAATATGTTGTTTTTTTTTTCAGTATAACTTGAGTTATATATTTGTAGTAAATATCACTTTACAATTCAATATTTGAAATCACTTGTGATTTTTCTTTGGCCCCATGTCTCAACCTAACAAAAAAAAAAAAACACTCTAACTTACTGAGCTCCTACTATATGCCAGGCACTGTATGAAGATGTGTGTGTGTGTGCACACACACACATCTTCATACAGTGCCTGGCATACACACACACACACACACACACACACACACACACACACACACGATGTAGATATCTATCTGGCTACCTACCTACATATCTGCTTAAATAATTGAGGATATATCCAATATCATACCACTTATGTGATGTAAAGCTAGAATTGGAACCTTTATCAAATGCTTGTTTGGAGCTACTAAATATATTGCCCAAAGATCATTTTGCATCCTTTTATTTTCCTTGAACCATAGAATGTATAGCTTTTTATGTCAACATGGAAATACTACAACTCTTTAGAGGATTCCTTGCCCAAATCTGACTTGGTATGCATTAGGAAAAGCCACACCTCTGGATGTGAGATGTCTGCCTCCACAAACTGGAATTCACCATCTGAGAATCTCACTCACTGATCTTACCAAAAACTGGCTGCCTATTGGAGCCAAATCACAAGCTCTTATTTCATGATAAGAAGTTAAACCTCAACATCCTTAGAGATATTCCTCGAGATCCCACTTGTCAACTGTGAACTGCTTAGAGTTTACATTAAACCCCTCCCAGAGGTATATTTCATGGTTCATTTAAAATATGTTTCATCTTAGTCTGTAAGTACAATCATCTTCCTTATATTTGTATGATGCTTTGCATCTTACAAAGCATTTTTGCTTTATATCATTTGATCTTTTAGGGACAACTAACACAGGTGCTATCATCTTCTTTTTAATGGATGAGGAAATTGTTTCTCAAGGAGATGAAAGGATTTGTGAAGAAAGATTCTAGAACTAAGAAGAGGTGAGCCAGGAGAACCTAGGCGATATGATTTCAACACTTTTACAAATGTTGAAATATGTTGGAAGTGGCTTTAAGGCATTATTTAGAGTAAGTTAGCCTTATATATTGTCTCATCTACATATCAGAAGAAACACTGGGCCTCCTGGGGAAAAAGCTGATTGGCAAAATGTCTGTAGGTATTTGCAAAAATGGTATAAATGGCATAAATGTGAGTTATTTTATACTTGGATGCTCTTGGCAACATCATTATATTGATCTCTAGTCATTGTTCCTATTTATTGATCCTTTCATTTATAGCTGTCCTCTGTCAAGAATTCTTTCCTCCAATGCATTAAATTCCATTGTGTTCAGATTCAGCTCGAATCAAATATAGCCATGAGAGGTGCCTTTTGAACAATACAGAGCCTGTACCCATGTTCTAGTTTCAAATGGAACAAAGAGGAACTGAGGATGTTTAGACCACAAGAGTCAGACAGGGTGTAAACTCATTCTGCATATAATGGGAGGGGAAATGAAAATGCAGAACCAAACTTACAGAGTAAAACTTACTGGTAGAATCAAAAGCAATGGGTATGATCACTTTACCCATTCCACCCACCTACCCATCAAACTAACTATGGAAGAAATTCTATTTTATGACTCCTTAAAGGCTTTTCTGAAGAAGTGACATTTAAATTGAGGCCTGAAGTATGCCTTCCTCTTGACCAAATGAACATAGGAAACAAGAACTCTAAGAAGAAGGAATATAAAAGGTGGAAAGAACTTGGTACATTTAAGGACCTGAAAGGAAGTCAGTAACTTAAGTAGCAAGGTAGACACTTAGAGGAAAGATTGGAATGAAACAGAAGCCATATCATGGAGGTAGGCTGTGCTAAAACAAATAGATTTCAGTTAAGTGTAATCAATACAGTTCTGCCACTCAGATCAGTCAAAAAATGGACTAGGCTCCTGGTGAACAAAGGTAGGTAGAAGAAGCTGGGTGACCCTCATGCATGACAGAGGGTGGAAGGATGTAGGAAAGGCTGGATCACATGACATGTCATGGCTCTTCCAATACTGGAGCTCTGTAATTCCACTCTTCCAACAAATAACCAATGCAGCCATTTAATTTCTAAGAAATTTCCAAGGTTGCCTATCTTTCTACAGTGAATGCTACAGGCAAAAACCTTGGGGTTTTAGGTGTTGTAAACAGCATAAAATAAATAAAATAGTAAAAGGGGAGAGGATATGGTGGGAGGTAGACTGTATAGGTGATGTGGTGAGTGGTTAAGATTATACATTTGAGATCTGTGCTCTTGGTGTTCAAGTTTCGACAGCTAGATAGAAGACTGATAATATTATAGTTTGGTGTTTAAAAATGTAGACTCTTATTTGTTTACTGCCATACCCCAGGCCTAGAATGGCACCTAGTATTGTATTAAATATTGGTATTAGCTGAATGACTGAATGAAGGAAAATTCTTGCTGTGGTGGCCTAAAGTCACCCCTCAGTTGTTGCAAAATAATTTCTCCAATTGTACCCTAAATTCCTGGCAATGCCTGAGATAGACAAAGAAAAAGGAGAAGTGATGAGTTCCCATAAACCCTCAATTCCCAGGGAAAAGACATCATGTCTTTTTTTTCATGGCTGCATGTGATATTCATTTGACCTGATTTCTCCTGTACAGTTGCATCTGATGATTAGCAGGCTTGCTTTTGCCTGCATTGGAAGAGCTGGCTGAATCCTTCCTTATGGAGAGCCCTGCCTCTTCCGCTTTCCTGGCTCCATGTAGAGAGTTGCACCATCATTGACAATGTTCAATGCTGCCAGTAAAGAGCTCTGTGGTGACTGTGAACACTGAAGAAGAAAAGCTGAGTGAAAAAGCACAAGGCCTGGCAGCAAATCCTTCATCTAGTGCTTCCTGTCCTGGGACAGAACCCAAGCAGTTCAGCAAAATCTCAGCATGATCTAGAGCTCCTGGAAATGGCCCTTTGAAAACAAGGCTCCCTGTCCAGTAAACATTACTGCATTAAAAAGGCAGACTCTCATTGGATTGTCTGGCTTTCCTTAGGCTCACTCTGTGTCCATGGGTTCAAGTCTGGGTTCTCTGCAGTTTGAGGATGCAGATTATGAGGCTGTGTCATGGTTACAAAAGAAGAGATCATATGAATGCAGTGGAAGGAGGCCAGGAGCCAGAGCCAGCCAGGGGCTAATAATCATTAATTGCCTATGAGGTGCCAGGAACACACACTGGATGTGGCTGTGGTGACTGACCAGTGATGAGCCACCCCAATCCTCAAGCTGTGGACAGACAGCCTTCTCTCACCAGCCCGTCAGGACTTGCCTCAGCTGCACAGAGCTCCTTCCCCTAAGGTCTCACCCTTCCTTCAGTGACTCACAATCAAGGACTTATTAAGGTGAGTCTCTAAAGGCTGGACCATTTTAGCCCAGTGTAGGACAGTTTGGATGGACCATTCTGACTCCAGAACTCCCTGTGAGGTCAACTGAGGCAGTCACTGGACCTTCAGGGCAGGTAACTTCTCCCTCCGAACAATCCTGCTTTCTTCCTTTCCCTCTGTTAAGTGTTTGTCCCAAATACCCTCCTTAAAAACTTCCTACATGTTAAACTCTCTCTGAAAGTTTGCTTCAAGGACAACCTGACATGTGACCATGATGATGGATAAAAATAACTAACATGTGATTTTTCTCTGCCTTGCTTTCACTGTGCCCACCAAAAGGAGTCTGAATTTGCCCACTAAGTTTCTTCTTTCTTTACAAGGAGAAGCAGTCAGGAAGAAGGAAGGATGAGAAGATTGGGTGTCCCACAGTCCTAGTGCTAGGTGATTAGAAGAGAACTGAAGAGTACAAACAAAGAGGTTATTTTCTCCCCCACAAATTTCTATAGTGGCTTAAACATAGGTAAATTTTAAATAAAGTATATATAAATATAAGAAAAATATAAGTAATAAACTTGCTATTTTGAAATTACTTTTCAGTTGATGGAGTATGTTCCTGGGCCACAATGCTACTCCCAGTCCTTATTGCGTGGGTCACGGTTTCCATAGGATTACTTGACAATACTTCAGAGATGTATATTATTATTCCCATTTGATAGATAAAGAAACCAAGGACAGAGAGGCTGTACTGTAAGATCTATTTTTCTTCTGTGAAACCTTGAGCTCTTCATTTAACATTCTTAGAACTTGTCACTAAAATATAAATTTTAAATGCCAAAAACAGAAGTAAATGAACTTAAATATTAAAGTCTTTTACAATTCTAAGATTCCCAATTCTTTATAGAATTAATAATTAAAAAATATTTTCCCATGTTAATTGCGATACAATTATATGAACTTCGTAAGGTAATTGCAAAATTAATTTTTATTATGTTAAGCTATATCTACATTATATAGTTGGGTTATCACTAGTGTCTTTTGAAATATGCAAGGTACTGTCTTCCCAGTTTACATTTGGAGAAACTAAGGTTTAGAGTAAATAATTTATTAGTGCACAGATATTCTGTTTAACTTTAAATTCAGAACACTTATAATAGTTATTTCATACTGTTATACTGGAGTCCTTGTCTTAATTACCTATTACTGTGTAACAAATTACCCTAACATTTAGTGGCTTACAGTAACAAACCTTTGTAATTTCCCACGGTTTCTGAGGGCCAGAGAGAGGTTTAGCTGGGTGGTTCTGGCTCCGAGTTTCTCAGGAGGTTGCAGTCATGATATCAGTGGGGTCTGTGGTCAGGAAGGCTTGACTGGAACATGAAGATCCACTTCCCAGATGGCATTCTTTCTTGCCTATTGGCAGGAGGCCTTCATTTTTCACTGGCTATTGACAGAACTGTGTCAGCCATGGCTTGGCTGGCAGACAGTTGACAGGCAGTCTCAGTTCTATGTCACACGGACCTTTGCACAGGACTCCTCAAGTGCCTCACAACATGGCAGCTGACCTCCCCTAAAATGAGCTTTCCAAGAGGGAGAGCAAAGAGGATGCTGCATTGCCTTTTAAGACCTAGTTCAGAAGTCACACACCGTCATTGTGGCCACCTTCTATTCATTTGCAGTGATTCATTAAGTCCAACTAATATTCAGGAGAAATGGAATTAAGCTCCAAATCTTGAAAGAAAGCTTGCCAAAGAATTTATAAACATACGTTAACACTTTCACAGTCCTGCTCTTTGATGGCTTAAAAATTCTCTCAGCAAGGGGGGCAGTGTTGTTTCTCCAGGAGATTTAAGCCAGCAGAAAAAACCCTAAATTTTAACACATGAGGAGTTTATTCAGGTGTCACATTAGATGGCAATTTCATAGCCCTTTATTCCTTGGCCAGTGTTGCCATCTAAAAAATTCTAACAAACTGTAATAATAATGCATGATGACCTATATCTGAAGTTTTCCCCTGTCCAAGATACATTCCTCTTTCTTCTAATTTTACCCTGGGAACCTCCATTCACTTCTCCTAGTCAGAATGGATCTAGTTATTTGATCCCACTTCTTTTAGTTCCAGAGATAGGCATGTGACTGGGCCTGGCCAATCAGCGCATTTCATTAACCTGGTCAACAGTGATTGGTTCTGGGACTAAAATCACATAGGTTCAAAGAGAATCAATCCCCAAATTTTATTGGCAGCAGTTTTCTTTCTTCAGCATTTGCTAGGCTCCTTCTACCATATAGGAAGAGTTTAAGAATGAAGTCAGCACAAAGGAGAAATGGTGCCAAGACATAGAGTTAGAAAGAGAGGTTCTCAAAAGTGGTATTATTTGCATCTAGAAAACTCAGTGTGAATCAGGTCAGCTCTACCCCTGATTTTTCAAGCCACAAGTCAATAAAATTCCTACTTTGGTTATTTTAGTTGCAATCAAAAAGTCCTAATTTATTATTAGAAGTAATAATATCTACCCCATTAAGTATTTATTATATTCTAGGAGATGTGCTAGGACTTTCATATCATCACATTTATTTCTTCAAATAATAACATTTGAGGGAGATGCTATTATTGTCTTTTTATAGAGGAGGCTTGGTGAGGGTGAGAAATGTGTCCTTTGTCATTCTTCTAAGCAATAGAAAACTTGGGATTTGAAGCAAGACTTATGTACTAGGGAGCCACATTCCTGGCATCATGTTGTCCTGCCAATTCTTACTGGGAAATATTTTTAAATTTACTGAGCCAGTCATTTAGGTAAGAATAGTAATTACTTACTATTCAGATAGTAATTACTTACTATCCAGCTACTCAGAGCCTAGAAGTAAACTTATATGCATGCATTGTCTTATTCAATCTTCATACTGACTTTGGGTAGAAATACTGCCACATGCATCTCGCAAATAAGAAACTGAGAGCCAGAGCCATTTAGGACAAGTTGTCCAAAGTTATACACCTAGTAAGTAGTAGAGCTGGGTTTTGGCCCAGATATATGTGAAAAGAGTCCATATATACTTGCTTTCATTCCAGTGAAAATTTAAAAATTAATGGAGTCCATGGAAATTTTAAAGTACACTGGTGTCCAATTCAGGATTTTTATAAAATATTTTCTCCCATTCTATTAGGGTCACCAACAGCCTCTGCTTCTCTCATCCCTAAAATGTAGTGGATAGTGACCACCTGAGAGTTTCACAGTACAGATTTTTGGTTAACATGTAACAATGCTCTGAATGCTGAAATGCCTCTGAATATAATGGATGCTGCTAATGATAATTTTTCTTATTACATCTCCTTGAGATCCATATTCTTCTAGCTTAGGCTGTCATTTTTGTTTTTAACCACATACACTTGTGAAGGATTACATCTGAAGACTAAGAATTTACTAGTTTTACAAAGAGCTCTGTGTGGTGAGTAGAAAAATGACCCCCCCCCACTTCATGTCTATGTCAGTCTCTGTAACTTGTGATCATTACATTACATGACAAGGTAAATTCAATTTGCACATGGAATTAAAGTTGGTAATTAGCTGACATTAACAGTGGAGAGGGCAGCAGTAGAGTCAGTGTCAGAGTGATGCTTCACCCAAGAAAGTTGTGACCCATTCTCCCTGGCTTTGAAGATGCAGGAAGTGGTCACAGCCAAGGAATGTGGGCTACCTCTAGAAGCAGGAAGAGGCTAGAGCATCAGAAGATGATGTAGCTCTAGTGACACCTTGATTTTAGTTGAGCGAAACTTATTGTAAGCTTCTAATCTCCAGGACTATAAGATAATAATTTTTTTTTATTTTAAGCCACTAAGTTTGTGATAATTTTTATAGCAGCAAATACACTCTTTAATAAAAATAATCCTGCAAGAAATGTACATAAGATTTATCACAGGAGGTGAAGCCATTAGTCCTTGGAAGGTAAAGCATTTTTTCATGTTTTTCTGGGCAGTCTGAGAGTGAGTGTTTTAAAAACCTAGGGCGTGATGTTTGATGGATGAGTCTTCAGCATCTTCCCTGTGCTATCATAATTCACAGAAGACACAGATGGAGAATTTTGGGGGAAAAGTTGGTAGAAACATTACCAATTCACTTCTATAAGTATATGCTTCCCATCTCATATAAACTGTGCTTGGCTCCATTCCAGGTTTATAGGCTTCAGTGTTTCAGAATAAATGACAACAGGTGTTTCTTGTGAGTTGATTTTCAATGTGGTATTTTTCCCATTCTCTCCAAAGAGGTAGTCTAGCAAAATGGCAAAGGGCCTGCAATTTACAATTAGCCTGAAAGGTTGAAATTGTACTTCTCCCACTTATATGCTGCATAGCCTTGTGTAAGCTGCACAGCATCCCCCACATCTATTTTCTCATTGACAAAATTGATAAACTCCAAGAAAACCTTGGAATGTTAAAATAACGAAGGTAAAAAGTTTTGCAAGGTGTCTGCATCATGGTAAATTCTGCAGCAAAGTTAGCTGTTTTGCCATTGCCCATTTCTGATCTGAAAGAAGTGAAGGGAAGAATCAAAGTAGCCCAGTATGCAGTGTGTCCTGTGAGTGGGTGGACAGGGCAGGATGATCAGAGGCCAAGGTAGAATCCAGAAAACCAAGGAGGCTGGGCACACACTGACTTTGCTCTTGGCAGATATTTGCTATGTGGCTGACTCAGTCCTGATGAAAGGTTTGCTCACCCTGCCACTCTTTCCAGACATCTCAAAAACTCTGTTTAAAGAACAACCAACTGGGTGTTTGTGTACAGTAAGTATTCATTAAAACTCATTTGCAGCCCTGGGTACTAGTTTACTAGAGCACATCTTACTGAAGACCTTGATGCACTTAAGAGGATCCAAGTGTTCTAGCCAGAGTGTATATAATTTAGTGGGTAGGGCAAGGGAGTCACACAGCCTCAGTTCCAATTCGGGCTCTGCCACTTTTCAGCTGCTCCTGTTTCTTCGCTTGCAGAAGAGAGACAATGTTATCTTCCTCCCAGAGATTTTTTTTTGGGGGGATAGCATTAAATGTGATAGGCAACTAAGGTGCATGAATGTCCAAGGTGGTCCTTGTCATAGTAGGTATGTGTTATTAGTATGTGTTACTTGGGTTCAGAAGGCTGGCTTCTGGTACCAGCTCTCTTATGAAATACAACCTTGGGGAACTCCTAAACCAATTCAAAGGTTGTTTCTCCTTCTGTACAAAGAGATTAATAACAAGTGATATGTCCACTTTATGGGCTCTGTTATGTACGTTAAATGAGACAGTGCTTATATATAAAAGTCTTATGTTTCGAGTCAACCAGAATATAAATTTTCCTGGTTATGTAAAAAAGCCTGATGGCCCCATTTTTCCCCTTATTAACTTGCCTCAGGAGATGGTACATCCACCCATGAGTTCTGTTAAGGTTGTGTAATTTTAGCACTTTAGACCTCATGGATCATGCTCCATTGGGTTAAATTCAGTGGGCACAGGGTAGGGAGGTGATGGGAGGGTATTGTCAACAGACAACTGATGTCCTGTGTAACAAGCAGGACTAAGTTTCTGGATTACAGCAGTGAAGCATAGGTAACATAAAGGCCATCAGCCAAAGTAACATAAAGACCTGACTATACAAGGAATTCAGCAGGCATTAACCTCTTATGTACAGGCACTAAACCACTCACTTTCCACAAATAGTCCCAGTTAATCTTCCCAAACACCTTGTGAACTAGAATCACTTTCTTCATTTTGTAGCAGAGAAAACTGAATCTCAGAGAGGGTAAGTAAGATATCTAAGGTCAAACAGAGAGAAGAGTAGACACATTTAAAAATGTTTACCTTCTGTCCTGGCTGGTATGGTTTAGTTGGTTGAGTGTTGTCCCACAAACCAGAAGGCTGCTGGTTTGATTCCAGTTAAGACAGTGGCCCCTTACATTTTGGTACCAGGGACTGGTTTCATAGAAGACAATTTTCCACTGACCAGAGGAATTGGGGTGGGGGTGGTATTGGGATGATTCAAGCATATTATATGTATTGTGCACTTTATTTCTATTATTATTACATTGCAATATACAATGAAATAACTATACAACTCACCATAATGCAGAATCAGTGGGAGCCCTGAACTTGTTCTCCTGCAACTATAAAGCCTGCAATGGGATACAGCTTAATTGTCACTTGCCACTCACTGATAGGGTTTTGGTGTGAGTCTTCAAGTAGTTGATTTATTATGGTCTCTGTGCAGTCAAACCTCTCTGCTAATGATAATCTGTATCTGCAGCCGCTCCCCAGTGCTAGCATCACTCAGCTCCACCTCAGATCATCAGGCATTCAATTCTAATAAGGAGCACACAACCTAGGTCCCTTCCATGCACAATTCACAGTAGGGTTCATGCTCCTATAAGAAGATAATGCTGCTACTTGTCTGACAGGAGGTACAGCTCAGGCGGTCATGCAAGTGATGGGGAATGGCTGTAAATACAGATGAAGCTTCACTCACTTGCCTATCACACCTGCTGTGCTGTCAAGTACCAGTCCATGGCCTGGGGGTTGGGGACACCTGGGTTAGGGTATACACCTGGGTTGTTGCAGGGCATGTACTGAAGGTAGCTGATTGACGTTTCTCTCCAATTGATCTTTCTCTCCTTCTCTTTCTCCCTCCCTTCCCCTCTCTCTAAAAATAAATAAAAATATCTTTAAAAAAATAAAATGCCTACCTTCAACGCAAACTAACTAACTAACTGTAAGGATGGGCTAAAACAGTGGAAGAAAATCCAGAAAAGTGGAGCTCCAACCCAGGCTAAGGGAATTCCCAAAATGGTGGCTGAAAAAAAAGCTGGGGTTCATGCTGTGGCTGAGAGGTGGAGGTTCAGGCTGGAGGAGAACTGTGGGCTCAAGGAACAACGTCTTCAAGGAAATATGGAGACAAAAGACTATAAAGCTGACATTAAAAAATGTATTGACAAGCATTTTGAAAGAGTTATTAAAAGGTGTGAAAATAGTTCATTGATTTATATAAACTGAACAATAAAAAAGAAATCAATTTTAATTCCAGGTAAAACAAAAGTGGTATAAGAAATTAAATGTGATGATGGTACACCCCTTCACTGAGCAATGGGAAATATATACATGGTCACAATAATAAAAGCACTGATGTACAGTTAATCAAAAACTATAATGCAATTATGTTGAAAAAGGTAGAGACAAAGAAAATAGAATGTAATAGAACCAATATCTTCATCTATCTAAAGAGGAAGTGGACAATGTCTAAATTTGAGAATTCAAGATAAAAAAGTTTAGGCATATATTTTTAGAAATATAAGGTTAGAAGCAGCTAAAGGGTTTAATGTATTTGCCCCTGGGGAGATCAACAGATAATAAGTCATCACCTCTCAGGGATATTGAATGTGTCCTGGTGATTATGGGTTTCTGCTTCTATTCTTTGAGTCCCAGGTTTCTTCTGCCTTTTTTCCCATTTCTGTGAGCTGCCTCAGTTTGCTTCCCTACCACATGGACCAAAAACGTGTTCTCTTCTACTTAATCCACTTTGAATTGAGGTTTCAGCACAACTAAAAGAGTCCAGGCTACTACAATGATAGATGTTGGTCCCATTAATGTATGTACCTTGATGAAGCATTAAAAAAGATTAGTTCTGCTCTGTGCCCAATGGACACTCTGTTTAATATATTACATAGACCAAGCTCATTATTATGACATGAGGTTAACCATATTCTGGAATTTCACCAGGCCTACCTCCCCTCATTCTTTGTTTCATGACACACTCTTGTCACACCAAATTTCTTCCAGATCCTCTAATATGTCACCTACTTTCTTACCCCCACATACTGGCACATGGTCCCCCAATGCTTTTCATATCCTCTGTTTATTTTACATCTGAATAATTCTTACTTATTCTTTAAGACTCACGTCAGTTGTCCCCTCCCTTAGTCTTAATATTCTTAACTGTACAGCTCAGTGTAAGCACTTAAAATATAATCTTATGATTCTACTTTTATATCTTTCTTTAAACAAGAAGTCATTAGAGACTAGAGCTGTTTATCAATCATCCTTGTGCCCTAAGCACTTTATATGGGAACTAAAACTCAAGAGGCAAAACAAAAAGCTACAAAAATCCTTAAGGCCTTATTGTTAAATATTCATAATGCCACTTCTGTTACATTCTATTGGGCAAAGTGACTAACGGGACCAGACTACATTCCACCTCATGGTGAGAGTAGTGACATATACATACAAAGATGGGTAAAATTGTTAGCATCCATTTTTACAGATAATCTAAGTTGATAATTCAATCCTTATGGATAGATAAACCAGATCATTCCATTCTGACATTTTTTATCTGAAATATTTATTTTTTGTGAATTAGATTTTTCTTGGATGAGTCAAGAAGTGTAAATGGGGAGGGCACCTTGTTTTATGTAAGTTGTTTTAATTTCAAAGAAAAAAATGAATGAATCAGTTAATCATGATATTTAAATAGCCATGCTCAGAATATGGCACTGATGTACTTTTCTACAAGTTACAAAGGGATGAAACTAACAGGGAAATAAGGGGCTAGTGTGGATCTATGACAGCAGGAACTTGTTGTGAAAAATTACTTAGATGATATTTCTGAAAATATTAACTGTCCTCACACAAAATTTAAAACAATGTTCATGTTTAAAATAATCCATTATATGTAGCCATTATGTCGTGGGACATACTTTTACACAGTAATATTTTAGAGAATATGGGACTCTAACAGAATAATTAATGGGTATAGCTCCTGCATTTTAGAAATGTCCATTACACTAATTAAAATCTAGTATCGCCACAGCTTTTTAATTACTTTCCATCATTGCTACAGTCAATGAAGCTGGCTTTATTACCCAGTATAATGCCTCACTTGTAATAAATCTCTCTAAAACCTGAAAAGAGTTTCTAATTATAAAATCCCAGAGACAGGTTACCCTGTCTAGCTTTGCTTGGAGTGGAATGCATACACAAGCCTGATTTGCTTGTTAACCTGAGAAGACAAACAATGCATAAATAAGGCTAAGTAGGAGTCATGCCTTTTCTATCTCTACTTAGATATTTTCTTCTTGTATTTCCTTGTATTTTCAATTCTTTGTTGATAACAGTTAACCACTTAGGATGAAGGAATCATGCGTTGAGTGAGGCTTTCTGAAATTGTGGGTTCCAGTTTTGGTTCTGTCCCATACATACTAGCTGTTCTTCAGCCCAAGCAAATTCCTTAAACCACCTGAGCCTTGTTTTCTTTACATGTATGAGAAGGATGAGCTCAGCTGCCCTGCTTTCTTCACATATGAGGAAAAGAAAATGAAAGGGCTTTGCACACTATAACTCTCTAAGCAGATAGGGGAAAGAAATTGATAAGGCAATAAATGCAACAAAGGAAACCACGAAGAGCCAAAGGCAGATGTAGGCATTCCTTATTTACTAATTTAGCATTTATTGAGTGTTTAGTGTGAGCAGGGCACTGTGTTCAGAGCTGGAGTTCATTGGCAAATGGACAGGAGAGATCCCTCTATCTTTTTGGAGCTTACACCCTGAGATAGGGGAGGTATATTGAGCAAGTAAGCAGCCAGCTACTGTCTCTTTACTAAGTGCTATAAAGGTGAGGAACAGAACACTGTGAGAACAGGAAACAGGGTGGGCTGACCAGGTAAACTACCTGGTATGGGAAATTAAACCTAGAGGGTGGTATGGAAGGAGGACAGTAGATCAAGGGTTGAAAGGAAGGTTTAAGCAGAAAGCACCTCCAGGAAGGCAAGTGAGCCTGCCCTGGAGAGTCCTCAGGAAGAGAAAGAGGGCAGGCAAAGGAGGTAAGCAATGTGTCACCCATGAAGGGATTCGGCTTTGATTCTAAGAGCTTTGGAGAGTAACTGAAGGCTTTGAAGCAGGAGAATGGTGGGAGCTGGTATCATGCTTTATAAAGGTCACTCTTTCTCTTGGCTTGTAAAAGTCACAAAGAGACAGAGGAAGCTACTATGGAAGGTCAGGGTAGCTTAGGTTAGGGGACTAGCAGAGAAATAGTGGGAATTACATGGATTCAAGTTTATTTTGGAGATGAAACTGACAGGATATGCCCTAATTATAATTGGGAAGGGAAAAAGGGAATGCCAAAATTACTGGCTTGAGCAATTAGAAGGGTGGTTCTGCTATTTACAGAAGTGGGGGAGCTGTAACAAATATACAAGAGAAATAAAATACACTATTATGGCATGTTGAAGTTCACATTCAAGAGGACTAGAGAAGTATGGAGGTCATGAGAGTGCAGAATCATGCTTCTAAATGCCCCCTGGAGCAGTTTGGGTGAGAAGTCAGACACTGCCGCCATTGCTCTGCTGCCTAGCTTAGTCATGCCGTGCCTATGGCTGGCAGAGTGAGTGGTTGTGTTTCAGGCCAGCATCAAGACTTTCACATTTCCTCCCAAACGTCCCCATCCAAGTAGCCTGTTCAATTCATACATCATTGACCTGAAGATAAGACACAGTTTACAGACGGATACAGTGTTGCTCTGTCTGTGGAGAGGGCAACTGGTGGAACTCCTCCATCCCTTCCTCCCTTCCTTCCTCCCTTCCTCCCTCCGTCCCTCCGTCCCTTCCTTCCTTCCAAATCCAAAAACACTGTTGAGAAGTGGTAATGATAGTGGCTAGTTAGTCAGGACTAGAGTAAGTTCTACTGAATACTCAGCCTAAAGCAGAAACATGCAACATAGGTTTCAGAAGCACTTCACTCATTTGACCTGCTGAGTCTACATGTGGGGGTGCCAAGTAACTATCATTTCTGCAGGTCTCTATCAACAGTTGATGCTGCCTAGTGATGCTTTGTATTTCTAATTTCCATGTTATTTTGTGATTGAGTTAAAGGAAATTTATTTAAAGCGAAGTTTTTATTGTTTTCCATTTTTATTTTTTTCCTGATTGTATAGCATTAATGTTTTCCTTCTATTTCCTTCTTATGACTTAGATGATAAAGCACTGCTCCCAAAAGGACTCCTTGTACGAGCCAGTCTGGATTTGAAGCCAAGTGCCAGCACTTACAAGCTCTGTGACCTTGAGATCATTGTGTAATTTCTCCTTATCTTAGTTTTCCCATTTGTGAAATGTTTCTAAGTACCTTGTGCCAAGTAAATTTTATATATACATATATATAATTTTTATATTTATAATTTATTTTTACAGTATTAAATATACAATTTTAATAGGTTGCTTGACACGTTATTAGGGGTCTGTGGCTGTTTATTGTCATTAGATGAAGCCCAAAGCACTGGTTAGTCTTGGAGTTGCCTATCCCAGGGTTTTAGGAATTCTGGTAGGAATACAAAATCATCAGATTAACAACCATCACTGAATAACATGAACATAGGTGGATTGCTGGGGTGGTGAGAGCAATGCTGACCTGGGAGGGTATAGTTAAGGAGGTGGTGATATGGAGAGGAGTCGAGCCTGTAAAACTTTTGTAAAAACTTCTCCAATGAACTGAGCTTCAGGTACTGTCAGCTCCCAAGAAAGAAAGAGAAGAAAGAGTCTTACTACTTGTAGGATGCAGGGGGGGGGGGAAGATCAACAAAGAAATTCTTGTAAACTGTAGCATATTGCATTTACAGACAGTCAAATCCTGCAATAAATGACTTTCTTTAGATTTTTAATCATGCCTTGCTTTTGTCTAATGATTTTCCATACATAATGCTCATTTTTTCATATGAGATCCTCAACCATTTTATGAGAATTTAAGGATTACCTAGTCCATTCCTGACCCTGAACCTCACCACAGTTCTGTTAGGTAGGCTGGGAAGGTTGGGGAAACTGAGTCTCAGGGAGGTGACATGATTTGCTTATCAGTGTCAGGCCTGCTCGGTGCTCTTTTACCCTCATTGCCATTCCTAATGCCTTTGTGACCAAGAAAAATGGAACATAGTAAACCTTTGGAATTCAAAGTTAGCATTTCTGTTTTTGACTATTGTGAACAACCTGAAGCTCTAAGACTTATAGCAGCTGTCTACATATTTTAATTTCATTGAAATATGAATCTGAATCTGGGAGTATGTGTGCTGGACATCTGTTGTTTTTGCCTGCCTGGTACTTATTCTCCATTCTTCAGTAACAGCTCCTTGGGTTTACTTTGGGGCACTGGGCCTCACCAGTTGGATTCTGCCCCATGAGAATGTGACTACAGGAATCCAACCCTCCCGTGAGAACAGTCTGGGCATGTGACCCACATTTAGTCTATCAGACTTTCTCTTCAAGGACTTTTAATCTTGAAATAAGAGATATAAGGATCAAAAGTGATGGGGGAAAACCTAGCCTTGCCTTAATATCCTAAAAATACTGTTCACTTATTCCCATTATTTCAAGTAGGTACCATCAAACTTTATCTGCAAAAGACCAGCTAGTAAATATTTTAGGACTTGTGGGCTTTTTCTCAACTACTCGGTTCACAGCTTTTCCTTTTTTATTCAGTAATCACCCTATTTATTCATCTAAGTAAATTCCTTTTAATATTTAACATCATCAAAATTTGTTTATGTTGCCTGCCACCAAAAAATCTACTGAAGCAGAGTGAGTCTCTTAGCTAATGAATGAATCTAGTTGACTGTCCAATATCCACATATCAATGGGGCTTTCCCTTTATTCCTTCTCCCAGCATATGGAATGACATTTGAGAAACAACGTTCTCAAATGTAAGATCTTTCTGATGAAAGACTGTCATAGTGAGAAAGGGTTAGAACTGAGGATATAAACAATGAGGAAGTGAAGATTCTACCAAGAAGATGTTGCTTAGTCAGATATTTAGGGTAAATAAAAAAGGAGAATGTTGAGTACTCTGACCGTTTTCGGGGGTTTTGGGGGGTGATATGGAGGGATCAAGCAAAAAAGAAAAAAGAGGAAGAACTCATTTACATGGACAACAGTGCAGTGACAAGGAGGCAGAGGAGAGAGGGTGGTGGCTGGAGGTGAAAGAGGGTATGGGGAGATGAATGGTAATGGAAAAAAAATACAAAATAAAAAGAAATTTAATTAAAAATTAAAAGAAATTTAATAAAAGAGGGAATGTTGAATTTGTTAGTGGCTTGATCCTATGATTTTAACTCTTTATAATAAAATGAGAAATGGTGGGTTAATAACATTTTTTAGTGAGTGTTCTGAAAATTTTTCTAATGATTGGGAGAGATTTTAACTGTTTAAATAAATTAAAATGTATTTTTAAATATTAAGATGAGGTTTACTTGTGGTATAAGTTAATCCTAGGAATCCTCAGCTTTCTACCTTGGAAGATCCTAAGTGCATACAAGCTTTTTCATGTTGTGAACCTGGAGTTATGTGAGGGGGTCTCAGAGTATATTGACCACTTTGATCAGACTCTATTAATAATTTTATTTTTTAGGTCCTTACTATGCATGCAATACTCTGCTAGGTGTTTCACAGACATTGTATTTGACTGTTGTAGCAACACAGCAAACTGGTATTATTTTCAGAGAAGAAACTTGGTATTGATTTGCTTAAGGACACTTTAATATTATATTTCAGAGTAGAAATTTAAACCAATCTCTAGCTAGTCCCTATTTTCCTACTTATTGAGCATTTTCTATACCTCCATCTTTATGCTTATAATTAGAAATGAAGTGGATATTCTTGTTGAGCAAAATGTATCCTATTTCAGCCTAATAATTCATTCCCTCAAGGTTTCCCATAGCCAAATTAACTAGCATTTGGAACAGAAGTCAGACAACAAATCCTGGTGTGCTGGATTGAAAATTATAATCTAGCTGCATTGGTAGCTGAAAAAATAATCAAGCCGCACACACAATAAACAGCATATTTTGGACAGAAAACATGGCATTAAATAATTGAAGCCAGTGAAAGAGGAATGTGGGGTCAAGTCTACACAGTTATTTATAAAACTGAGAAATGGAATATTGATGTTTAGTACCAGTACTGAAAGCTTTCTGGTTAATTACATTCCTGGGTAAAGTCAGAGGAAAATATGATACTTACATCTTTCAGGGAACAAAATAAATTTCCCAGTCATTCACTGGGAAATTGGTTGAATTTCTGGCTCACTTGCTATCTGTAAAACCTGGGAGAGCACAGTGTTAACTGTGAAACATTGAATTGGTGGTCCCAATATGTCATAATTTTATCTCAGATTTATTGAGCATTTGCTATATGCCCAGTGAAGAGCCTAGTCAGAGCTCATAGATGGCTGAACAGACAGACACAGGGACATGAAACTAACATGAAACCTGCTAGAATAAGATCCCATTTTCTCCTCCATCAATCAAAACTTTATACAGTTTAATTTTTTCAAAGCATTCATCAATACTGAAATTTAATATATTTATTTACTTATTTGCCTGCTGTCTTTCTCCCAAAGTAGAATGAAAGCACGAGAGGAGCAAGGATTTGCCTATCACTCTGTTTTCAATATCTAGAACAGTGCCCAGCATATAATCATACCAAATGCAATGGAGGTAACAGAGGAAGAGCAGATCAGATTTGTCCAGGGTGGCTGGGCAAGGCATCAAAGGAGGCAATGCTTCAAATGGTATACACAGGGTTTATCTGTGGAGGAGTTCGGTAAGAGTATTGCAGACAAAAGAAAGGTAGGAACAGATTGGGGGAAGCATGGAAATTAATGATGTGTGTAATCAGTGATGATGCAAAGGTGGGGTCCAAGGGAGTGACCAGACAATATAAAGCATGGCTAGATGATGGCACATACAATGTACAGCCACGATACAATGTGATTATCCATTCACCTGCTCCCACCTGGCTGGGCCCCACTGACATTCCCCACTCCCACTTTGCTTTCCAAAGGTACAATCTCAAGGAAGCCTACGGCACCTTTGGCTGGGCTCTGGCATGTTAACTGAGCATGCAGTTCTATTTGGCAAGCTCCATTCTATTTCCTTCAAATTTGGATACATTAACTTTCTCTAGGCATGATATGATTATATCAAAAGAATTTTTATTTGATGTTCTCAGTCTCAGAGCTGAATTAAATTGTTTTAAATGGTGAATGTGTTATTAACCTTAGATAATTAGGTGTTTGAGTGGATATGGAGGAGCATAAGCCTTCTCTAAATGTGTTAAAATCCATAATGTGTTACTTTTTGGCTTGTAGGCTCTTTTTATTTTTTTTACCAGAACTGCTTTTTGAATGAGTGCCAAGCTCTTTAGAGTTAAAACTCTTAGTAACAATGAACAGAAAACAAACAGCTCACATTATAAAGGGGGGAATTATGAGAAAACACTGTGCTATCCATGGAACCCCAAAGCAGCTGGGCCTCTCAAATGGCTGGAAAAAGAAATTTGAAATTCAAGCAGTTTTTAATCTCTTATTCTCTCTCTTCATCTCTCTCCCTGCCCCTGGCCCTTCCTGTACCTTTGACTCTGTCTAGCTCTGTTTCTTTCTGTTCATCTCTGTTTCTTTCTCTGTTGCTCCCTTCCATCCCCAGCTGTTTCTCCCTCCATTGGCCTCTCTCTCTTTCTCTCTCTTTATCATTCTCTCCCTCTTTCATTCTCCCTTCTACAGGCTTTCTCTGCTTTTTTGTATTCATAGAAAAGCCTTCCACACTGCCTAATTCTCTAAATCTCTCAGATTTCAAAATCCTTAGAAAAGAGATCTCATTGGTCCTGCTTCAGCCAGTATCAACCATTGTCCAATGAACTGTGAGCAGGGAAACAGGCACATGATACAAATATTTGAGTTTAGAAAATTGGGATATGGTACACTTGTGGACGGGTAGGATTATTTCTCAGAGAAAGGATATCTCTGTGAACTGAACATGTAAGCTAAAAGGTGTCTGCTACCTCCAAATGAGTTTGGATGGATATTGATGTCTCGGCCACCGACCGGCAATGACCACGGAATGCTGCGGATAGCTCATCGGAACACAAGAAAAACATACACAGAGACAACCGAGTCCTGTGGAGAAATAGAAACAAAATGGCCACTCCCTCTAGTGGGGAGCGCCGAACTGCCCTTCCTAGGGGAGAGCCCCTAGGGGAGAGGGCCCTGTTCTCCTGTCCCAGCAGGCTTTTATTAGGTTCATTTGCATAAGAATTCAGGTAAAGCTCATTACTCATTGCCAGGAAGAAAGGATCAAACAAGAGACAACAAGGAAGTCTGAGGGCCTGTTTTGAGTTGGGGTCAAAGAGCTGTAAAAGACTTTGAGGAACAAACTTAGTTCCTCCTTAGACCCTTCTCATTCAATTGAGAACATTCTAAACAAAGCAGGTTTCACAGGATTTTACATATTCTTTCTTAGGCCTGATCACCTGGGGAACCCACCCTTTCCTGCACAGGACAGCACCACCCTGTCATTGTTTCAGGCTTAGGTGGAGTAAGGCAGCCAAGAGATTAGGAGATTTTCTCACAGACAATGAGAACTCAGGCTTTGTCAAAGCCGGGGGGCAAAAGTCCATCACCCCCTTTTGCTGTAGCCCCCAAAGTCCTTCCTTGGGGGCCTCCCATGTGATCATGCCTGTCTTAGGTTGTTCCCCCCTTGGGGAATCTTACCTATCATTGGCTAACCAACCAAGCATTGGGGACCAGGCAGGGTGAACTAAAAGGAACAGAACCGGCGCTCCTGACAGGGAGATAAGCTTTTGTCTCCTTGTTGGCTTACAGTTCCAAGGTTGTTCTCTGAGCCTTAGCCTAGGTGGGGGTTACAGCTTCTGATACCAGGGAGGGCAGTTCCCAACATATTGATAGATGAATTAATATTCTTTTTAATCTAACGTTGGCTGATCAAAAAAGCTTGATGAGAGATACTACAAGGAAATTCAACACTGCATGTGAAATGATTCTTCCTTGGAAAAAGTCAATCAGACCATTTTGTAGATTAGTAGATTTCAAATTCCTTGGTCAACAGCCTGTCTAACCACCAAAGGCCAGAGAAGAAGGATAGTGCTACCTGGTGTTAGTTTAGGGGAAACAAAGGTCCCTACTAGTTAATAGGCAAACATTCATGCTTACCAGTGTGTCTTTGCTGTGTCTTTTTTACAAAGTGGTTTCTTTCTAGTCCTTAGCCTGCTAATTTGTGAAATGAGAGGGTTACATGTGGCCCTCTGAGTTTCCTTTAATTCTGTCATGCTGTGACTCCCAGTGAAGGCAAAAGAGGCCCCTCAAGGTCTCAGATGCTTGGGGAAGGACCTGCCTAATCACAGCCCACATAGACACTGTGATTGCCAGGACCTCTGAATTCTTGTCAAAGCCATCACAGCTGAACTTGGGGTTCTATTTTATTTTCTAGGTACAGTAGACCCTCCCTTATTTGCAGTTTTCCTTTCTGCAGTTTCTTTTACCCATGTTCAACTGAAGTCTGAAAATTTTAAATGGAAAATTTCAGAAATAAACAATTCAATAAGCAATTCATAAGTTTTAAATCATGCATCATTCTGAGTAGCATGGCAAAATTGCAGGGGATGTGAATCAGAGCTTGTTGAGAAGCTCTATGATGTAGATGCCTGAAGCCAGTTAGTCACTCATCAGATCCACTATCATGTTCAGATATCTTTGGGAAAAGACTCTGAAACGAGGTGGGTAATTCTCCTACTCACAAAAATGGATTTTAGGTGCTGTGCAAACAAAAAAGACAAATGTTCAATGTATTCATTTTCAGAGCATGGCTCTTACCTGCTTATTCCTCCAGATTTTCTTTTATATATAAACTGAGTCATGCTTCAGAAGTCACAGGCTTGTCACATGTGTAGCCCACAAATTGGTTCACCCCTACAAATGTGTTTTGCTTGGCTTACATAGTTCATTTGACTTCTCGTTCATTTTTTTAAAATTTGTGCAATTTTAAAGATGTATTTTTCTACAAAGACCCAAATTTCCTTGTGGCAACATAGCTTGCATTCTTATCTGGCAACAGTTAACTTACTCAAGGATTGTGTTTTGGCTTTTCCATACACCTCACCCTAATTCATTATGACCCATTCAGGCCACTTTCACTCATTCACATTAACTGCCTGCCTTGAAGGCATTTGAATGAAAAGCTGTATTATTTATACTCTTGTGCTACTTGGTGTTTCTACTTGATAATAGATTTTTGCTCTTTCTAAGTCAGGACATATTAAGCTACTTAACTGTATTTTATGGCTGTAGTGTCCTATAATTTATTAAAGAGATTTTTTTTTACCTCTTCAGAGATGTCACACGAAGACCTGAATGTCTGGAGACCAAGGTTCTAAGATAGACTTTCACATTAACTGCTTTTTTGACCTTAAACAGAGTACTTTGCCTCTCTGGGCCTTCGTCTTTCCTTCTGTAAAATGGTGTGATAGAATTAGGTGATTACTGGGACTTTCCTGGTTTTATCTGTCCATTATTTAGAACGATGTCTGCAAAGAGCAATGTTTATGGTCCCTGAGACCTATACTAGGGGAATTTACTAGAAAATTGGTTAAATTAAGCATGGTATAATCATGTAATAGAAAAGTAGGCAACCATTCAAAATGACATTGTATCTACCTTTGGTAGTATAAATACTAGTTTCAGCCCTGGCTGGTATAGCTTAGTGGGTTGAGTGCATGACTGTGAACCAAAGCATTGCTGGTTCAATTCCCAGTCAGTGCATGTGCCTGGGTTGTAGGCCAGGTCCCCAGTAGGGGGTGCACAAGAGGCAACCACACACTGATGTTTCTCTCCCTCTCTTTCTCCTTCCCCTCTCCTCTCTCTAAAAATAAATAAATAAATATAATCTTTAAAAAAAAAAGAGTAGTTTCACCACCCTAATAAGATGGTAGATACATGTCCTTATGCATTTGTCCAAACCCGTGCAATGTACAACACCAAGAGTGAACCCTACTGTAAACTGTGGATTTTGGTTGATCATGAACTGTAACAAATGTACCATTCTGATAGATGTCATTAATAAGGGAAACTGTACATGTGAGGGGACAAGGAGTATATGGGAAATCTCTACCTTCTGCTCAATTATGCTGTTAACCTAAAAGTGCTCTAAAAAAAGGTATATTTTGTAAAAATTATATGGTACTATAAAAATTCTAAAAATGATACTATTCATGAAGAAGGTGTTATAATGATTTAACTTATTTAAAAAAAATTAATTTTGAGATACTTTAGTTTTACATGTAGTTATAAGACATAATATAGAGAGGTCCAGTATACTCATTTCCCTGTTTTTCTCAATGAAAACATCTTATATAGCTGTAGTATAAGATCACAACCAGAAAACTAACACTGATATGATCCCCTAACCTTACACAGATTTCTCCATTTTTACAGGCACTCATGTGTGTGTGCATCTGTATTGAATTCTAGGCTATTTTATCATATGTGTAGATTTTTATGACTATCATCAAATGCAAGATGTAGAACAGTTTCATCAAAAAGTGTTTATAATATTTTAAGTTAAAAATCAAGAAAACAGTATAATATGTATTTTTAAAAAACTGTTCACATAGAACTCCATCACCAAGATGGAGGGGCATGTAGAAATGCTTCGCTTCCTCACACGACTAAAAGAAAGATAACAAGCAATTTTAAAACAATAAACAACCAGAACTTCTAGAAAATCAAATTGCATGAGACTACAACAACCAAGGAGTTAAAGAAACATTCATCCAGACTGGTAAAAGGGCAGAAATGGGCAATTGGGTGGAAAGAATGGGCAGCAAGGTGGCGCACCAGGCAGGCAAGGTGGGATCTGGCTGACAGAAAACAAAAGACTCAAAATCTCTAGTTGTAAAATCCTAGGGGTTTGCAAAGGCAGGAGAAACTTTCAGTCTCACAGGAGAGTTTGTTGGAAAGTAGGGCTAGAGCAGAATGAGTGGCATTGTTCCCTCTTCAACCCTTCTCCTGCATATGGCACCATAATGCAGCAATGTGGGTTCCCCACCCTAGTGAATGCCTAAGGCTCCACCCCCTACAACATAACAGATGCACCAAGACAGAAAAATGTGACCCAAATAAAAGAACAGATTAAAGCTCTAAAAAAAGGGCTAAGTCACGAGGAAATAGACAAAACTATTCGATGCAGAGTCCAAAACTGATAATCAGGATGATCACAGAATTGATTGAGCTTGGTCGCAAACAGAAGGAAGGAATGAAGGCTATATAAACTGAAATAAAGGAAAATATATGGGGAACCAACAGGAAAGGGAAAGAGAGTGGGATTCAAATCAACAATTTGAAACAAAAGCAAGAAATAAACCTCAAACCCAAACAGAATGAAGAAACAAGAATTTAAACAAATGAGGAGAGGCTTAGGAATCTCTGGGACAACTTTATGCATTCCAACATCTGAATCACAGATGTGCCAGAAGGAGAAGAGGAAGAGCAAGAAATTGAAAACTCATCTAAAAACATAATGAAGGAAAATTTTCCCAATATTGTGAAGAAAATAAACTTCCAGGAAGTCCAGGAATCCCAAAGACTCCCAAAGACATTGGACCCAAAGAGGAACACACCAAGGCACATCATAGTTAAGTTACCCAAGATTAAAGAGAAGGAGAGAATCTTAAAATCGTTAAGTGGAACGGAGAGAATTACCTACAAAGGGGTTCCCATAAGACTATTAGTTGATTTTTAAAAAGAAACCTTAGAGGCAGAAGGGGCTGGAAAGAAGTATTTGAAATTATGAAAGGCTAGGACCTACATCCAAGATTACTGTATCCAGCAAAGCTATAATTTAGAATGGAAGGGCAGATAAAGTGCTTCCCAGATAAGGTCAAGTTAAAGTAGTTCACCATCACCAAGCCCTTATTATATGAAATGTTAAAGGAACTTATCTAAGAAAAAGAAGAAGATCAAAAACTATGAACAGTAAAATGACAACAAACTCACAACTATCAACAACTGAACCTAAAAAACAAAAACAAACTAAGCAAACAACTAGAACAGGAACAGAATCACAGAATGGAGATCACATGGAGGGTTGTCAGTGGGAAGGGAGAGGGGAGGAACAGGGTAAAAAGTTACAGGGAATAAGAAGTATAATTGGTATACATAAAATAACGGGAAGTTAAGAATAGTATAGAAAATGTAGAAGCCAAAGAACTTATATGTACAACCCAAGATATGCTGTACAATATTGAATTTCAGAATGTATACACATCAACATATCATTTGTGTTATTACTTTATTAGTTATCTAAATCCATTTCTACATTTAAATCCTTAATACCTATTTTTAACTTTGAAGTATTTTTTATTTTTTAAATTAAAAAAAATTAAATTTATTTTTTAAAGCATAATTTATTGATTATTATATGGCTATTATAGTTGTCTCAATTTTTTTCTCCCCTTTATCCCCCTCCTTCTTGCAGCACCTCCCTCCCCCTCCAGCATTCCATAGGTTGTACATATAAGTTCTTTGGCTTCTACATTCCCTTAACCTCCCCCTGTCTATTTTGTGCCTACCTATTCTGTTTCTTATTCCCTGTATCTTTTCCCTCATTTTTCCTCTCCCTTCCTTATTGATAACCCTCCATGTGATCTCCATTTCTGTGATTCTGTTCCTGTTGTAGTTGTTTGCTCAGTTTGTTTTTGTTTTTTAGGTTCAGTTGTTATTAGTTGTGAGTTTGTTGTCATTTTACTGTTCATAGTTTTTGATCTTCTATTTCTTTGATAAGTCCTTTTATCATTTCATATAATAAGGGCTTGGTGATGGTGAACTACTTTAACTTGACCTTATCTGGGAAGCACTTTATCTGCCCTTCTATTCTAAATTATAGCTTTGCTGGATAGTGTAATCTTGGATGTAGGTCCTTGCCTTTCATAACTTCAAGTATTTCTTTCCAGCC
>PVIA01009633.1:0-59201 GCA_004024845.1 Tonatia bakeri
ACTTCCCTGTTGCTAACCCTCCATTTGATGACTTTTTTTACTGTTCATATTTTTAATCTTCTTTTTCTTAGGTAAGTCCCTTTAACATTTCATATAATAAGGGCTTGGTGATGATGAACTCCTTTAACTTGGCCTTGTCTGAGAAGCACTTTATCTGCCCTTCCATTCTAAATGAAAGCTTTGCTGGATAGAGCAATCTTGGATGTAGGTCCTTGCTTTTCAAGACTTAGAATACTTTTTTCCAGCCCCTTCTTGCCTGCAAGGTCTCTTTTGAGAAATCAGCTGACAGTCTGATGGGAACTCCTTTGTAGGTAACTGTCTCCTTGTCTCTTGCTGCTTCTAGGATTCTCTCCTTCATTTTTACCTTGGCTAATGTAATCATGATGTGCCTTGGTGTGTTCCTCCTTGGGTCCAACCTCTTTGGGACTCTCTGAGCTTCCTGGACTTCCTGAAAGTCTATTTTCCTTGCCAGATTGGGGAAGTTTTCCTTTAATATGTGTTTAAATAAGTTCTCAATTTGTTGCTCTTCCTCTTCCCCTTCCGGTACCCCTATAATTCGGATGTTGGAATGTTTAAAGGTGTCCTGGAGGTCCCTAAGCCCCTCCTCAGTTTTTTGAGTTCTTGTTTCTTCATTCTTTTCTGTTTGGTTGTTCCTTTCTTCCTTCTGGTCCACTCCACTGATTTGAGTCCCAGTTTTCTTCCCCTCACTGTTATTTTCCTGTGTGTTTCCTTCATTTCTCTTATCATAGCCTGCATTTGTTCATCTAATTTATGTCCAAAGTCAACCAATTCTGTGAGCTTCCTGATCACCAGTGCTTTGAACTGTGCATCTGGTAATTCGGCAATCTCTTGGTCACTTAAAAAAATTGGTTCTGGGGCTTTCAAATCTGTTTGAGCCATCTTTTTTATTTTCCTTTGGTTTGGTTGCGGCTGTTTTGTAAAGGCGGTGGAGCCTTAGGTGTTCACCAGGGCGGGGCACCCCAGTCGCTGGGTTGTGACGTTTATGTGGGGGCGGGGTCTGAGGGAACAATGGCGCCTGCTCCACTCTCTCTAGGACTTCCGTCCCCTCCACTGCCTCCCACAAGCAAATTGGGCTTGTCAGTGTCAGGTAAAATTTCAGAAAGGGCCCTTTTGGAGATTCTCTTTCTTTTCCCTGTGGTTATGCACCTGGCAGGGGGTTCCGAACCTCTTCTCACTGCTCTAGTTTGTAGTCCTGCATTTGGGGGTTGGGCATGCCTTCCTCTTCCCAGAGGTTGGTACTCCTCGGTGTGAGAGGACCTGCCTGGCTGCAAAGTCTCAGGCACTCAGCTCTCTGCCCACTGCTCTCTCAAGAGACTTAAACCCAAACTCTCTATTATTTGCAGACCCCCACTCACTAACCAACCATGCTGGGTAAAGCCCCACAGTTCTTTCACCAAGCAACTTTCTTATCTTCCTACTGAACTGGATTCAGTGGGAACAAACTGTGCTTTCAATCTGGTTTCTTTGCTGGCAGGGCAACTGTGTGTGCACTGTGGTCCCTGCCCAGCCATACTTCAGTACCCCCTTTAAAAAGTTTCTGTGTGACACCTATACTGTAGCACCAAGTCACTAACTGGTTCTTCATGCACTACACCTCCCCAAAAAGCAAAAAGTCTCTGCCTGCAGTCTTCCAGTGCCTCCAACAGTTTTAGGAGATAGAATTTCTCTCTGGAACTCTCCTTGTTAACGTGGCAGTTATGGATGTGCTGCTTGCTGTGTATGTGCAGTCTGAGTCTCCCAGACTGTGTAGTCTCCCCGGTCTCTCTAGATTAGAGTTGGGGGTTCCCTGTGCAGGACCTGAGGCCCCTGCTCCAGGAGAAGAGGGATCGACTAAGCTGCGTTTTCTATCTGATCTCTCTTCTGCTGCAGATGTCTCGCACCGGGTATTTCCCCTTCAACCTATAAAATCGCTTATTGGATGGGGCAAAGCATCCTCTGTACTCTTTGGCTTCAGAAATTCCTATCAGCTGAAATTCCATTGATTGTTCAAGTCACTTGTTGCAAGATGAGCTGAAAACCCATACTGCGGGGGCATGAGCAAGTGGGCTCAGCTTCCACCTACTCACCCTCCATCTTCAAGTCCTCATCAGATTTTTTTGAAAACAGACCCAGGGGTTCAATCTTGGGGGCCAGGGCAGACATGGCACTGACTTTTACCCCAGCATACCTTAGGTACATTGGGGTTGAACCTCAGCAGCATGGGATCCAAGTTCTCATTGTGGAGACAGCTGGTGTTAGATCAGCCTTGGTGAAGGAGTTGAAGAAAGTTGCACCTAAACCTCCTCCAAGCAGAAATTGAAATTCTTAAACTTTCTCTAATCAGGTATTTGGTTACCCTGAGATATAGAAGAACAAAATAAATGCTTCCTTTTTTCCCTCCTCATTTAATAATGACTTGGTTTTCTAACATCCTCCAAAAATTAATGGATTTACAAATTTGAAGTCTTTGCCCAGTGGGAGTTCCTTCAGCTTGACTCCTGAATCCTCTTGATACAACTATAGTCTTTGATAGCATCTTTGCTTTTAGCAAGATGCCGTATTTTGCCATGTGTAATGTGCTCCCATGTATAGTGTGTACCCATGTTTTTGGCCCAAACTTTCAGGAAAACTTTCATTTAAATTTTTAATCCGATTATTTATCTATATTTATTTATTTATTTATATTTATAAACTGGCTATTGTATTCCAGGGTATTATTTTGCATACAGATACTGTTATTGCTCTCCAGAGTTACACTTTTAACACATAAGCATAAATAAATTGAAAACATGTATATAGATACAGAATTAGTACTGCCCATGTACAATGTGCATCCTTATTTTTCCCTCAAAAATATGGGCAAAAAGTACGCATAATACATGACAAAATACAGTAAATCCTGAGAGCGCGCGCACGCGCGTGTGTGTGTGTATTTTGCCCCAGACCTGGAATGAGCTGTTTGTACACAAAGTCCCATGTTCTTTTAGTGGGAAATGATATTTTAAGGCCACAGTTCTGGGCCCTGGGGGTGCTCACTTCTTTTGGGTTGCTTATTTTTTCTAGGACTTTTCAATGGGTAGAACTAGGAAACCCTAACTATTTTTCTTTAAGGCAATATATAATGATAATATGCATTGATATTTATAGACCAAATTTAGGATTTCAAATTTTTACTTTGATTTTGTTTGTGTCTTTTTCTGTTACAGAGAAAATATTGTTTCCTAGCGACAATAACATAGTGACTTAACTAATATTTACTGTATTTTACTACTGTAGTCCCCCTTTATTAATGGGGAATACATTACAAGACCCCAGTGGATGCCTGAAACTGCAGATACTACCAAATCTGTATATACTGTGTTTTCCCTCTATATAATAAAGTTTAATTTATAAAATAGGTACAGTAAGATACTAACAACAATAATGTGTAACTAAAACTTAGATTTGGCTACCTGCCACAATGAAAGTCAGACTCATGTGACATGTGCTGGTGCCAAAGGAAAGAGGTTTATTCAGGTGCCATGACCTTGAAGAATGGTGGACTCTCTGGACTCCCGTCTCAAAGACCATTTCCCCTTACTGCTCAAGTGTGGTTCTTACAGAGATAGGGAGGAGAGAGTTGTTTTTCTATCCAATTTTCTTGCTAGCCTTTGGCATGCTCAAGCCCTATCCATTCATCTTTCTAGTTTTCAGGGCATTTGAGTTCTGTCCCTTTATCTTTCTAGCTTTTGGCATGCTCAGGCCCTGTTCGTTTTTCTTTCTCCGGGTGTGGAGAGTTGGGTCCTGTCCATTCTTCTTTCTAGCCTTTGGAGTGCTCAGTGTAAGAACCTCCCCCTGTACCATCTGGGTCAATGGGGGAGAATCCTTGGTGCTTCTTGAGTCTCAAGGGTATCAGGGTCAATGGGGACAGGGGCTATGGGACCCTGCACATGGGGAGAGCTGGTACCTGGGTCCTCTGCTCAGCTCCCACTGGAGCCTGTCCCTCCAAATTGACCAGCCAGCTGCCCTCTGTCTATGGTAATAAACTGTTAATAAAATAGAATAATTATAACAATATACTGTAATAAAAGTTATATAAATGTGGTCTCTCTGTGATAATTGATCTGATAATTGATATGGCTACTAAGTGATTAATGGGCAGGTAGTATCTACATCATGGATATGCTAGATACAGCTCAGGGGTTTAGCTTCCATCTCTGTTGCCTTCAGTCCTTTTCCTTCTTCCTGTATGTAACTACTTTTCATTGGATACTTATTTTTCTTCCATCTTGTGTTTTGTTTTTAAATACAATCAAATATATGTGTGTGCAAAAGTGTTCATATTCTTTCATCCTTTCTTAAATTAAAACTACTATACATTTCACAGTATTTTGTACCTTGCTATTTTTTTTAAGTTGACATTATATCCTGGGCATTACTCCAAAGCAATATGTAGAGATCTCCTTTTTACGGATGTATAATATACAAGTGTGTAATTTATTGTACTTGACTGAATGAACAGAGTCTCCATCCTACTCCTTTTTTTGGCTAGTATAGTGTTGCTCTAGCCTTGTGCATATGACACGTCATATTTTTGTCATTTTTTTCTTTTGGACAAATCCATAAAGTAGAATTCTTGCTTCAGAGGATAAATATGTAAGTAAGCTTGATAGATGTTTTCTCATTGTACCATTTTTTATTCTCATTAGCAGTATAAGAACATATTGTCGAACTTTTGAATTTTTGCCATTCTTATATTAAAAATTGTATATGAGTATATCTTAATTTTGCATTTTTCTTATTGTGAATGTGGTTGTTGAAGGGCAGTTTTGGTGCTTTATTCTGTGTATCTGTTGTACATCTTTTTATAAGTTGATAGCCTTTTTCTTGATTTTTTGTAAGCATTTTATATTAGAGATTAGTTAATTAGCTGACATAAGAGTATTTTTTCACCCAATGCACAGTTTTTTATTATAATTGGTTAATATTGATTGTAATTTAAAACGTGATAATTTTTGGCTCTGCAGTTCCTCTTCTAAGAATTTATCATGAAGTGCTGAATAGTTATATATATAAAAGGATATTAATTGTCCCAGCAATTCCACTCATAGGTATATAGCCAAGGGAGTTGGAAACATATCTTCTTAGAAAATCTTGTACACCAGTGGTTATAGCAGCATTATTTACAGTAGTTAAAGGTAGAAACAATCTAAGTGCCTATTCACTGAGGAAGGTATAAAGAAAATGCAGTATATTTAAACAATGAAATATTTGGCCATAAAATTGAATGGTGAACATGAATGAACCTTGAAAATGTTATGCCAAAAAAACCCAAACAAAGCACAATAGGCCATACATTGTATGATTCCATTTATGAATTCCTTTTGTACGTGATTCCAGAGTAGGCAAATCCAGAGAAACAAAAAGTAGATTAGTGATTCTCAGGGGTTGGCCTGAGAGAAGAATGGGGGTGACTGCTAGTGGGTACAGGATTTTTCTGGGGGGGATAATGAGAATATTCTAGAATTGGATAGTGGTAATAGTTTTATAACTTAGTAAATATACTAAAAATTGATGAATTATACACTTGAAAGTGTATAAATTTTATGGGATGTGAATTATATCTCAGAAAAACAAAACAGGCACATCATTAATCTAATTATTAGAGCACATTAGACAAATTCAAATTGAAGGATATTCTACAAAATAACTGGTGAGAGTAGGTATCAAAATCATGAAGGCAAAAAGTAAAAGTTTTAGCAACTATCTTTTCAACTCAAAAGAACCCAAGGAAACGAGAACTAAATGCAATGTGAAATCCTGGGTTAGATTCTAGACCAGAAAAAAGTAAAAATAAAATAGTGGGAAAATGGGGGAATTCAAATGAAACATGTAAATTAGGTAAAGTGGTATAGCAATGTTAATTTCCACATTTGGAAAATTGTACCGTAGTTATACAAGATGGTAACATTTTGGGAAGCTGGGTAAATGGTATACAGGAACTCTGCACTAGTTTTGTACCTTTTCTGTAGGTTTAAAAATGTTGAAACAAGAAGTTTAAGAATTACTAATTGCAACATTTAAAAAATGAAAATTCCATAAACATTCATCAGTAGTGGAATGCTTAATGTTATGGTACATTTATACAATGTAATCATAATGTAGCTATTACAGAGAATGAGGACTTGCATACAATGATATGCAAAGAGAGAGATTAAAATAGAAAAGGTAATATGCATGTTCTGTTACTGTTAATGTAGAAGTATGTTTTTACTTATGAATGTTTCTTCATAAAAATATATAACAAATTTTTAACATTGTTATTACTTTAAGGTTTTACAGCTTTCATTTTTATGTAGAAGTTGTAATTTCTTAACCCTATGTATTTCATAAAAAAATAACACTGTTGTTTTTACTGCTTTATAAAATATTAGATGGAAGAGAAATTCTACATCCTAGTATGTAGTTCCCTTAATATTATCTTTCATAATATATATATATATTTTTTGGTTCTGGTCTAACATAAGCTTTTAGGAATATTTGTGCAGTGATTCATTGTTTGGTGGCTGTGTCCTACTTTGAATGAAATCCCAGAATGTAGCAGTTTTGCACAGTGACTTGTTTTCATGACAGATTAGAAACTTCTGTGTAGCCAGAGTGATGTGAAACTTTTTTTAGTCACCTGTCTGTTTAGGAGAGAATCACAGTTTTAGTTAACAGAGCTGAATCTGGAAGTTTCTTTTCTTCTCAAGCAATACAATATTAACTCCTTAAATTAAAAAAAAAATCAGTGAAAATCTTATAGTTTCTTATGATGGGTAGTATACAGTCTTTTAAACAGAATGCTAGGGACCTTGCCATTTACTCACCTAAAAGCTAACTTCTTTTTTTTAAAGTATATTTTATTGATTATGCAATTACAGTTTTCCCAATTTTTTTCTCCCCTTTATTCCCCCTCCGTCCTGTACCCCCTCACCCTCCAGCATTCCCCCACCCTTAGTTGATGTCCATGGGTTGTACATTTAAGTTCTTCAGCTTCTCTGTTTCCTATACTATTTTAAACCTCCCCTTGTCTACTTTATGTCTATCAGTTATGCTTCTTATTCTCTGTACATTAGATTAGAGAACTACAGAAGGAACTTCAAAACAGTCTTAAGAATTAAACTTATGGCCCTGGCTGGCGTAGCTCAGTGGATTGAGCGCGGGCTGCGAACCAGGCATCGCAGGTTCGATTCCCAGTCAGGGCACATGCCTAGGTTGCAGGCCATGTCTCCCAGCAACCACACATTGATGTTTCTCTCTCTCCCTACCTTCCCTCTCTAAAAATAAATAAATAAAATCTTAAAAAAAAAAGAATTAAACTTATGCATAAGAAACTACTTCAAAAATAAGTAGCTTAAGACACTGAAATAGAGAACAGACTGACAATTCAGAGAGGAGAGGAGAGGGAATTTCAGGGGAAAAGGGGAAGGGTTTACAGGAACAAGTATAAAGGACACATGGATAAAAACTAGGGGCAGGTAGAAGTGGGAGGGAGGAGAGAAGGGCTGGGAGTAAAAGATTGAAAATTGTACTGCAACAACAGTTAAAATTAAAAAAAAAATAAGTGGCTTGAAGGAGCAACCATTCATAACAATTTTGGGGGTTAGCAGTTGGGCTATGCTCAGTTGGAGGTTCTTCACTAGGTTTGATTGCAGTTACACTTGTGTAGTCATCTGTAGGCTTGATTGGAATTGAATGATTTTCTCCTATGTCAGGGAGTTGGTGATGGCTGGTTGGTCTAAAGGGCATCAATTAGGAGGGGTTCAAATACTCTCATCTTCCTGTTCCTAAAAGGGATTTCTCTACTTGGTCTTTTTTTTTTTAGAACTTTTGTCACTTTTATGTTTTTTTAAAGATTTTATTTATTTTTTAGAGAAGGGGAGGGAGAGAGAGAGAAAGAGAGGGAGAGAAACATCACTGTTAACCAGAAATGGAAACGGCGAACCTTTGATTTGCAGGCTGGCACTCAACCACTGAGCCACACCAGCCAGGGCTCCACTTGGTCTTGAAGGCCTCTGAAGGCCCAGGTTCAAGTCCATGTTGTCACTTCACCTGACATCTGTTTGTTAAGCCAGCCTCAGTCCAGGAAATTGGAGAAATGGACTGCACCTATTGATGGAATTGGCAGCACAGTCATATTGCGAAAATATTGTGTGTACAGGAACAAGAGCAACTTGTGGCTTATTTTTGCAGTCTTGTGCAAGAGTGATAGGATGAAATTTGCATTTTAGAATTATCACTCTGAGTTTAATGTCAAGAAAGATTTGAAAGAGGACATGCAAGAGGAGTTAAGGCAGGATGAAGAGGCCATTGAAGTTATCTATGGGAGAGATGATAATGTGTGTAAAGGCATCATGGCACACTTGCTTTTAAATATCTCAAGATGTTCTATACTGATTTATAAAAGGACAAAATAAAGACAGGAGACATTGAACTGATTGTGAGAGGCTGTACTAGATCAGGCTCAACTGGAAATAACTGGCTAAGTGTTGATGAAGCCTTTCTGATTAGCTCAGATAATTTAAAAGAGAAACCTGTGACACTCTTTTTCTCAGCTACTGGCCACCAGGAACTTAGAAAGAATTGAAAGTAAGGGACATTTATTTTTGTACCTTATATCCAGTTGCTCACACAAAGTTACCACCGTACCCAGGCCTGCCTGCTGCTTTTTGCTCACCTATCACTGTTACTGGCCAGGGATGCATGGTAGTTCAATTAAAGTAATTAGTGTAGGGAGGAGAGTAGTAATGTAATATTTGCATTTTAGAAGACATTTAAAAAAATTTTTTTTAACTATAAAGTGAACAAAAGAGTGGGATGTCTGGCTTTTTGCAAGGTGTGAAAAATAACAGCATGAAAATATACGTACACAGAATAATGTATGTATCTCTTAAAATATTAAATCAGCATTACAGTCACATGGGTCTCTATCGTGATGGTCTACATAAATAAACCTTCATTTCCTTGGAAAGAGCACCAAACTACAGAAGCTGCAAATGAAAAATAGGGTAGTTTTCCTATTCTTTCTACATGTAGCTGTTTTTCAGAGGTTTTTGACATTCTTGTATGCATGATGCTTGATGAATAAAACAAATGATTCGAGAGGAATAGCCCGTTTGTTGACATTTACCCTATTTGTTGATTGGTTGGAAGCAGTTGTTTTGCAGTGTAGGGTACATTAATTTCTTTAAAGATTTTATTTATTTATTTTTTAGAGAGAGGGGAAGGGAGGGAGAAAGAGAAGAAGAGAAACAGCAATGTATGGTTGCTTCTCACTTGCTCCGTACCCAGGCATTTGCCCTGACTGGGAATTGAGCTGACAACCCTTTGGTTCACAGGCCGGGACTCAATCCACTGGGCCACACCAGCCAGGGTATTCTTAATTTTTTTTAAAATCTATATACTAACATAGTTTTTTCTCCTTTTTTTTTTTAAAGATTTTATTTATTTATTTTTAGAGAGGGAAGGGGGGGGAGAGAGAGAGAGAGAGAGAGAGATAGAGAGATAGAGAGATAGAGAGATAAATGTGTGGTTGCTGGGAGACATGGCCTGCAACCTAGGCATGTGCCCTGACTGGAAATCGAACCTGCGATGCCTGGTTCGCAGCCCGCACTCAATCCACTGAGCTATACCAGCCAGGGCGTTTTTTCTCCTTTTTAAAATTTACCTATTCTGTACCATTTCTTTGTTGAAGAAACTGGGTCACTTGTTTCAATTTTTTCCTACATTCTTGGTTTTGCTCTTTTTAAAAGCCAAGAGAAAAGGTATTAGTTTGATTGTTAGGACTCTTGTCTTCCTACATTTACTTTTGTCTTTTATAACATTGGGATTTTTAAGGAGAACAGGCCAGTTGTCTTGTTGAATGTCCCACAATCTGGATTTATCTGATCATTTTGTCCTTACATTCTAGTTAAATCATACAGATGTAATTTTACTTTTTGAAGACTTAAAAATATAAGCATAGGAATAGTGTGTGTTTTAAAAAGTCTTTTGTAAGTTCACTTCCAGTTCTACCAAGTGCTAGCAAAGTCCCTGATCTTGTCATAAGCATTGTCAGAGTCAAAGAACATTAAATTGAGGGGAATTTTAGATTCCTTCTCCAGAAGTCACAACTGCAAAAGATTAGCAGAATAGGCACAGTCTTAAAACAGAAACAGAAAGCTGGATTTTGACACTAAGTTATGGAGTATGTTTTCAGATTTGACCTAGTCTTTATTGTTTTTCCTCCAACCACTTAATTTAAATCATCTCTGCTTCCCTGAAGTTTTTGAGCATATGACTCTAATGTCTACCCATCCTTAGACAGCTAGGGAAACTCGGGCTTAGAGTGGCCACAAGTTGCTGAGGAACACATAATTAGTAAGAGAATAGTTAGGTCCTAGAACCTCAGTCTCTTGAAGACTCAGTCAATTTTATTACCAAAACTCCAGTGATTTGTATTGATAGGATGAGCAGCAAGTCTATAATCTTGGTACCTTCTATAATTAGGGAAGATGAAAGAACCAGGGATACCGCAGAATGAAGATGTATGTTAAAGATAGGTTCAAAATGTATACTGTGTTTTGTGTGTGTGTGTGTTAGACACCACTTTAGGATAATGGATTTTAAAAATCACTTTACTCTTTTTCATACTAATATTCTTCATTTTTTAGCCTCAAGGCTTTGGCCGACCAAGTGTGTACCATGCTGCTATTGTAATCTTCCTTGAATTCTTTGCATGGGGCCTACTGACAACTCCAATGTTAACTGTAAGTATTGCTGAACTGGGTCCCTGTTTGTAAGAGCAAAAGAGAAGTGCTTAAGCATATGTTCACAGGGCCATATATCTAAACATGTGTTAGAGAGTAGTTCTTGACAACAGTTTAGGACTGTTTAGTCCATTGGGTTGTTTCCACTGTGTAGATGGAATCACCTGCAACGAAACACCTGGGCTGCTTGTAAATATTCCTGTAGCAAGACACTCCCACTGAACTAGAATCTTGGTTCATAATGAATAAACTATATATATTTTAAAAGATAGTTAAAATGGCTTGGAGGAAATTATCACAAACCTACATTGAAGTTTATAAATTACTTTATATGGATGTGATGGCCTTTGACTTAAGAACATAGTAAATGGGAGATTGGTAAGTATCTGTAACAATGAAAGTGATGATAGTAAGAATGTCCAAATTTCTATTTTTGGTAGCTTACCTACAGATACATATATATTTCAATCCTCACCAGATATGTGTTTATTAATTTTAGAGAGAGAGAATGAGAAGCATCAATGTGAGAGAAAAACATTGATTGGTTGCCTCCCATACACATCTCAACTGGGGATTGAACCTGCACCCTTTTGGTGTATGGGACAATGCTCCAACCTACTCAGCCACTTGGTCAGGGCTCCAGCCATGTCTTTGGAAATGCTGTGTTGAATTCCTTAGAAAGAATTTAGATGTTTGATATGTGGTTAGAGGAAAGGGAGATGCTAAGAAAAGATTGGGGTATAGATTTTAGGTGCCTAGTAACTATTTAACACTTACTTTTAATAAAGATACTTTGAAATTGGCTTAAATTTCATTTGCCTTAACTGCTCTTGAAAAATCATTGCAATTAACTCTTCCCAATCACTATTTCAGCTTACTCAAGATAATCCCTTTGGATACAAATAAACTTTGTTTCCAATTAGATTTGAAAATAGAGAAATTAAGAGTGTGGCTATTAGCCTTACATAAGATTTCACTATATACATTTTTAAAAGTTTTAACTTCTTGTGGCACATTTAAAATACAATATGATTAATTAAAATTACAACTTGGGTGGAGCAGTCAATTGAAAAAATTGTCATTGTTTATCCTGTTTTATTCTTTCTCATGGTGCTACTTTTTTCTTCATAATGCTTTACCACAGAAGATAATTGATTATTAGTTAGTGGACATAAATAGTCCCCAGTTTAAGTTTCATGAGATTTTGCCTGCTGTGCTCATCACAGTTTGCCTCAATATGGCAAACACAGTTAGTACTCAACAGGTATTTTCTTTGAACAAATATATGTGTTGCAGGTACACATGTATATATGTACCCGAGTGATTGTTTCTTCAACACATATTGTTAGTATGCATATAGACACATCAGTCCACTTATTTTAAGAAGCTGTGTTATTTAACTTTTTGCCCCAGTTTTCTGTTTCTTTTTTGTCCAGCTTTTCTAGGTTACAAAGTTAAGAGTTTCAAAATAGTATTTTTCTGATGAAACTAGTTGCTTATAATCTGTTGTGGTCACTCAGCAGGTTTCTCAATGCAGAAGTAATCCTGTAGTCATTCTTTATTTGTTAAAAATTCAAATAGAATTGAAGAATGCTTTAATATTTTTGATGCCCTGTCAGAAATTCTGCAACCTCCTTTTTGACTCTAGACCAAATTGTCAGATCCCTTTTAATTTTAATTAAACTAGTTAATTTTAATATGCCCCAGGGTGATGCACCTTTCTTCTTCTTGTGCACAGCAGATTTTTTTCTTTTGTGCCCCTGTTAGATCCAGGTAGCCAGCTAAAATGCTGCTCTCCTGTCTCTGCAGTTTCTAAGCAGTGGTGCTATTTGCAAGGATTTGGTTAAAATGAACATTTATTTGTGAGGAGCACAGAGTTGCTAGCATCACTGTGACACTCTGTAGTGTCACAGAGTGTTGCTGTGGTAACAGATGTGCTTATTCTTATTTTCTAAGCTCTCGATACTACTAAATTAAGCCAGGCATCCTTTACTTTTCTATCTTCCTCAGCCTTTATACCACAGTTTGCTAATAACTCTTTTATTTGTTTGTTTGTTTGTTTTAATGTGGAGGAATGGTTTACACTCTCTTTTGGAAAAAAAATTTTCCTCTGGTGTATCCATTTTACTTTCTGCTTTTTTTGGTTGAAAAGAAATGAATAGTAATAGGTGGTTTTGATAAGGAAAGGACAAAATGAGGGTTTATCTCATTACAGCTGGATTCATTTATCCTTTATGTTGTGGATTTCTAGTTCTTGGCATCCTGAATCTGTCACCTACCATAGTTTAACTGTTAGGATGGTGGTGGTTCTCATGTATGTTCTTTTTTTTTTTTAAACTTACTGTAGCTAGTGGACAGAACTCTGTCCTGTTTCCATCAAAGTGAGAAAAACTGTTCTGAGATCAGGATTTGAAGATATAGAAGAGCACGTGCATATTAATATTTTGTTCGATCTGATTATCTACATTTAGCATTCATTAGGATCCTCTGAAGTAGTTTGAACAATTTACCTCTTCTTAGTAATTTTTTCTGAGACTTGTTTCCTGTTTTACGTAGCCATGTCCTGGATTACAACTTTAGTTTGTTAATTAAGCATTGTCAGAAAGGTGTCCATGCCGAAAACGGTAAAGCAGATTTGTAAAATTGATCTCACACAGTAGCCTTACCTTTTAGTAGTAGTAGTTTGTACAAGAAAATGAAATGCCTGACATTTTACCCTCAGGTCAAAAGCACATCCTCTTGAGAGCCTGATCTTATTTTAATGGAAATAAAATACCTGTAATCTAATTAAACTAACTTAAATGTCTTCAGATGTGTTTAAATAGAGCACTTATTCAATAAAGATATACTTCTATTCTTGTAGTTTGCAGATTTTCTTTTGCAAGTGACCTTCCTGAAATCCTGCTAGAGATTCTGGGACTCAGGAATTCCTACTATACTGTCCTCTTCATGTGGTGATCTAATAATTCAAAGATTGCTAATTAAACACTTTACTGACATATTCATTTTCCTATTTTATCCCTTTTTCCTTACAGTCAAAATATGTGCTTATTTACAACAAATATATATTCTATTGTCAGCCTATTATTGGCTCTGCTTTTTTCCACTGTATTAGTGTTTCTTTCCTCTTGGGAATTGAGGTGGGTGCGGTGGGATAGAACTATTTACCAGGCATTTTGGGCTTAAGACAAAGGCACTTCACTGGGTGATTTGCTCTTTACATGAAAAGGAAGTTCTAACTATAGTCACATGGAGACTGTCTTGCTTTCTGGAATCTAGATGTTTCAGGCTCATCTTATGGTTTTGATAGTTTTTTTTTAATGGTGTTTTGACCAGTGTACCAGAACAATAAATTTCACCAGAATGAAAGCACAGTTTCAAGCCTTTCTTTCCCAGATGGTGGAAATACTACACAGAATTTCAAGGACTTCCCTTCTTTCTTGCTGACATAGTGTTTCTTGTGATGTTGGAACACCTGGCAATATTATTAGACCAGGCTCAGGACCACTGAGTTAGCATGTAGGACGTGTCTCCTTCCTCTCCCTGCCTCGGTCTACTATTTATTCTGCCTAAGCGGTAAAAGGCATTTCCTGGCAACCAGCATGCTAGACGCTGGCCAATAATAGCAATGCAGTCTCAGAGTTCTTCCTATGCTGTCTCCTGTGTCAGCAGGACTGCTGGTAGCTCACTGGGAGGTGAAAGTCACAGTGACAGAAGTGAGCCCAAGATGAGCTGCCACTGCCTGCTCTTCCCTGGTTACAAGTTTTACGGGGACCCTTAGAGTTTAGGACAAAGAAAGTAACAAGTTCATGGCTGAGAAAAGGAATGGGCATGTTCCAGAAAGAGCCTGCACTGGCATCCTTTGTCTTGAGGGTTTTTTGTCTCTCTTCTTTGGGCAAGAATCTTAGGGGAGGGTTTAAGCAGAATATTCATCAGTTTAGGTGTGTGTCTTTTTTAATTTTAATTCTTTTTTTTAATTGTTGTAGTGTTTTTTTTTAATATGCTGATGCATCAAAGTGAGCATATAGGGGAGTTTGGGATTATTCTCTGGTTAGTTCCACTGCTTTCTTTACTTTTAACTTTGGTCTGTCTGGTTCTAATTGGGTTTTTGTTGTTCCTCTGACAACATCAGTCCTTGGTTTTTGCTGGCACAAATGGCATTGATTGGATTTCTGTTCCCTATTTCCCCGACCAGGGTGATTTAAGCTATTTATTCTCTGGTTAGGGAGGAGAGGTTCTCCCTAACCTGAGAATTTGTTCTCAAGTGTTCTCAATTAGGGGAGATAAGGTCTTGCAATTCACCAGCTGTCTTTAAATAGCTGTCTTTGGCTGTGTTAAATTATTGTCTCAGTTTCCACATTCCACTTGCTGAGAAATTTTCCTAGCTTCTTACTCTCCTGCCTCAGGATATTGTATCTGCATATCAATGAACATATGAATGCTTAAAAAAAGACTATGCTGATTTCCAATTTAATACAATTATTAGAAAAGTTGATGTGGAAACATAAGATAGCCATTGGTGGGTCTGCCTGTCTTAAAATTTGATACAGAAAATGTTTGGAGTGCAGTCTTATTTTTTAATAGATTTTCCAGCACTTTTAATACATTATTATATTGCTTTCTGGCATCCATTGTGTATGATCGAAAGTCATTTGTTAATAAGTATTGTTTTCTTTATGTCAGGGTGATGCAAATTATAGTCCATGGGCCTGATCTAGCCTACTGCCTGTTTTTATGTAGTCTGTGCATTAAGAGTAGTTTTTACATCTTTAAATGATTGCGAAAAATACCTAGGAGTAAAGTTGCAGGGTTTCATTCAACTTCAGTATACGTTGCCAAAAAGTTTTCCAGAGTGTTTGAACCAATTTATCCTCCAAATAACCAGGCTTCACATCTTCACAAACAATTAGTATTTCATTTTAGCCATTCTGATGAGTACAGTATGGTCTTAATTTGCATCTTCCTCATGATCAATGAAGTTAACCCCTTTTACATATATTTATTGGCCATATGGCTATCTTTGTGAAGTGTCAGTTCAAGTGTTTCATCCATTTTAAATAAATGGGCCTGTTCTTTTCTCATTTGTAGGAATTCTTCGTATATTCTGGATACAAGTTCTTTTTTGGCATTTATAAACATGTATTTTGTGCTTTTACACACAAACATCTATTGCTAATATCTTTTCTCCCTCCTTATATTGCATTTTTTTCTCCTTAATAGTGTCTTTTGATAAATAAGTTTATAATTTTTATGTAATTCAGTTTATTAATTTTTTTGGTCTTTTTTTTTCCTTAAAATTTGTTTAAGAAACTTTCTTCTTTGCCAAAATTTTATTGATTTATTTTTAACACATAGAAAAAATTCATCTAGAAAAAAAATTTCATCCTGGAATTTCTTTTCCTTTTTAAAATCAGCTATGATCTTTAGTGTCTAGTTCAAGAGTATCTTGGAACATGGAAAGCACAGTTATTTTAAAGTCTGTGTTGAATAATTCCAAAATGTTAAGTCTTTGATAGTCTGTTTCCATTTGTATTTTTGCTTGTTACTATTTTTTGTGTATGGTGTTTTACTTCCTTTTGTATCTAATTACCTTTGATTATGTACTGGTTATTATATATATTTGAAAAAATGTGTATGTGTGTTTGATTTGCAGCCTAGATGATAGCTTTTCCAGCAGTGATTTTAGATTTTTTCTGTTAGACATGTGGGGGCACTACCAGTCTCGAATTATTATAATCCAAATTTAAGGCTTAATGTTTCCTGAACTCCTTAGGTGACATAAAACTGAGCTGCAGGCCCTTACCTGGGTTAATAAAAACCTTTGTGGAACCTGCTTAAAATTGTTGGTGATTGAGGGGATAGTTAATTTAACGATTTTTTTTTTTTTTTTTTTTGCTGCAAATGCTTTTGTAGCAAAAACAACTGAATGGAGTACCTTTTTAAAAAAAAATTTATTTTTTTATTTTTTTATTGAGAGGGGAAGGAAGGGAGAAAGAGAAGGAGAAAAACATCATTGTGTGGTTGCCTCTCATGCGCCCCCAGCTGGTGATCTGGCTGGCAACACAGGTATGTGCCCTGATTGGGAATCAAACCTGTGACTTCTTGGTTCTCAGGCCAGTACTCAATCCACTGAGCCACACCAGTCAGGGCTAGAGTACCTTTTTAGATTCTTGTCTTATGTAGATTTCTGTCTCACTATCTTGTTACCTTTCCATATATTTAGGATACTTTTCATATTTTATTAAAACTTAAAAATTGTTCATTGCATGGTTTCATCTTGCTTACCATTAACAGAAGCAGAAATCTGTCCTTTTAATTTGCTTTTGAATTTGTTTTGATATTTGTTTGCCTTTTGTAGGTTCTACGTGAAACATTTCCTCAACACACATTCCTTATGAATGGTCTCATTCAAGGTGTAAAGGTAAGAATGATTTTTGTGTGGTTCATTGTGAAGGAAGCCAAGAATTTTAGTTTAACTCTGGAAGTTTAAATGGGGTTCAGGAAAGCAATTACTATTTGCTTGGGAGACCTAAATCTAAATTTTTAGCTGGATTATCAACATCTAAATAAAATATAATTCAAGTCCATAAGACATAAAATGATTTACTTATAAAACAAGTATTTTTTAAAAAATTAATATGTGCAATGCAGTTTATAAAGTGTTTAATTTTTTGAACTTTTTATTTCTCTGCTTATCAATAAAATAACGTGGGCAAATGTTACTGTCTTCTTTTGAGAAAAAGTATCAAGATTTAGTTGGGTATATAGTCTTTTGGAAAGGCTGGTATTCTAACCACAATTTTCTGAGTTCTCAACCTCTTAATTAGCCTTAATTTATTGTTTAAATTTTAATGTGATATTTATCAGAAAAGCTTATAAATATGTAACTTTTTAATTTAAATGAAATGTTAAAATATAATGTTATTGTCCAGTTTTACTTTATAGTAAAGTATACAGGTATAGCATTTAATTTGCCATTCCCAGCTTTGGGATATATAAATCTGCATAATTATATTTTCTGCTGAACAGAACACTTAAAGTTATGCCCTAATAATTTGCTGAATTTAGGCATAGGAATTTGCTGAATTCACAGCTTTGAGCAGCATTAATTGTAATGAATACTATTTGCCTATTTTGAAAAATAATTTGAGAATGTTTATGACAACATAAGTAAAACAAGGCAATTTAAATAAAAGTAGAAACAAGAAGTTTTTAATATTCATTGAAAACCAGAGTTATATTATCAAGAATCTGGCATTAGTTTTTTAAGCACCAGGGTAGATAAAAAGAAAAAACTAGCCCTGGCTGGCGTAGCTCAGTGGATTGAGTGCAGGCTGCGAACCAGGCATCGCAGGTTCGATTCCCAGCCAGGGCACATGCCTAGGTTGCAGGCCATGTCCCCCAGCAACCGCACATTGATGTTTCTCTCTCTCTCCCTCTCCCTTCCCTCTCTAAAAATAAATAAATAAAATCTTAAAAAAAAAAACTAAATATATGAGAGAGAGCATTGATCAAAATGATAAGGTAAGTTTGTCCTTACAGTAGATTCTTGGCAGAGTTATTTCATAGATTTTTTGTCCTGTGGACTAGTTAATAAAATGTGTTTTAGTCTCATTCTGCAAAATAAAACCAACCATGTTACACTTTAAAGCTGAATGCCATTCTTCCACTTAGAGACATACACGATGTTTATAAAAGAAAAAAAAATTAATAAAACAGAAGGTTTTAGTTTGATTCAAGGTCTTAGATAGACTTATATTCAGCTTCAATAACTGTTAAACTTTTACTTATTACATTTATATACTTTAATAATTGTTTATTGTTTTAGAGGTGGGGGTATAATGATAGAACCATATAGCAGAGCATAGATCTATTAAGATATCTTAATATGCATGTGAGCACAGTGGAATAAATGTGGCTTCAGATTGCATTAGCTTTTTTTTTTTTTTTTTAAGATTTTATTTATTTATTTTTAGAGAGGGAAGGGAGGGAGAAAGAAAGAAAGAAACATCAATGTGCGGTTGCTAGGGGACATGGCCTGCAACCTAGGCATATGCCCTGACTGGGAATTGAACCTGCGATGCCTGGTTCGCAGCCCGTGCTCAATCCACTGAGCTACACCAGCCAGGGCCAGACTGCATTAGCTTTTAAAAGTCTGCTCTGCACCTATGTTATTCTTGGTCATATAATTTAACCTCCCTAACCTCAGTTTCATTATTCATGAAATGAGAAGGATTGAAGATCTTTCTCATAGGGTGATTATGATGATTAAATGAGTTTGTGTATACAAAGTTATTAACAAAGCATCTTCATGTGCTAAATACTCAATAAATGTTGCAAAGAAAAAAATTAAAAACCAAAAACTATTAGAAAGAAATCTGGTGACCATCAGTTATTTCAGGAAACAACTGGTTTTTTTAGAACAAGAATTTAGAAAGAAAAAGATAGAGCTATTTACATAAGTATGTTATCGTTGGTAAGTCAAAACCATTATGATCAAAATTAAAAGAAAATGACAAAAATTTTGCAATATATACTATAGAAGGAGGAAAACATAATTGAGTTCTCAGAGTAAACCCATAGGAAAATGACTGTATCCCAGAAAGGCAAAGAAGGATGTAAGCTGGTGAGTCTATAGAGGATAGCAGTGTGAAAAAAAGCTTATCACAAGTACGCAGTGAACCTCAAAATAAGTAAAGTAATCTTTTCACAAACATATTGGTTAACGAGTTTAAACTGAAGAACTAGTTCATTGTATGCAAGTTGGGCCCCCATGCATTGTCAATGAGAAGATAAAGTGCTATGGCATTTCCGAAAGCCAGTATTTTAATATCCTTAAAAATACTCATGTATTTTAACAAAGTAATTTTATTTCTAGGGAATTGTTCTACTCAAACAGAGTTATTCAGATATTCCAGTAAAGAGCTATTATAATAGTATACTTGGAAATAATTAAATACCTTAAAATTAAAAGAATAAATATGTTGTGGTATAGCCGTATGATGTGATTAATACAGGCATAACGAACACATTTTTCAAAGAACATCATACTACAAAAGGATATAAAACTATACAGTATGGTTTCAGTTTTGTTCAGTCCCAAAATACATGTATATAAGTGAGGATGGGGATTGGGGGGAGGATTAAAAAGGAAGCACCTGAAGTTTGAAAGTGTATGAATTTATGGATGATTTTTAGTTTCTGATTTTATATCTGTTGTTAATTTTTTGTAATTTTTTTACAGTTAACTTTTACTTTGTAAGTTCACTATTTTACTGCATGAAAGAGAAGGTTTAGATTTTGGGTGAGCACCAAGAAAGGACACAAGAGTAGAAACAGTTCTCTAGTTTTATTTTTAGGTGTTTTGTTTTGTTCTGTTTTTTTGGTAGTAGCTTCATTGAGATATAATTCATATACCATGCAAGTCACCCATTTATGCAGTCATCAGTACACAATCAATTTTAGAACATTTATTACCCCCCAAAATAATCCTATACCCATTAGCAGTCACTCCTAATTTCTCCCTTATCTCTTTACTTTTAGGCAAGCACAAATCTACTTTCTTCTCTATAAATTTGCTTGTTCTGGACAGTTCATATAAGTGGAATCATATTGAGTAATGATCTTTTGTGACTGACTTCCTTCACTTAACATAAAATTTTCAAGGTTTACCTGTGTTGTAGCACATAATTAGTTCTTTATTCTTTTTATAGCTACTATTCCATTGTATGGATATACCACAGTTTATCCATTCATCAGTTGATGGACATTTGGGTTGTTTCCACTTTTTGGCTGCCATGAACATTTGTGTACAGGGTTTCATGTGGACATGCTTCTACTTCATCTTTGGTGTACACCTAGAACTACAATTGATGGGCCATGTGATAACTTGATTTTTTTCTTTTTTTTTTGAAATATATTTTATTGATTATGCTATTACAGTTGTCTTATTACCCCCCTTCATTCCCCTCCACCCTGCACACCCTCTCCCACCCACATTCCCCCACTTTAGTTCATATCCATGTGTCATAAGTTCTTTAGCTTCTACATTCCCCATACTATTCTTGCCCTCCCCCTGTCTATTTTCTACCTACCATCTATGCTACTGATTCTCCATACCTTTTCCTCCTCCTCCTCCCACTCCCCTGTTGCTAACCCTCCATGTGATCTCCATTTCTGTGGTTCTGTTCCTGTTCTAGTTATTTGCTTAGTTTGTTTTTGTTTTTGTTTTTGTTTTAGGTGTGGTTGTTCATAATTGTGAGTTTGCTGTCATTTTATCATACATGTTTTTTATCTTCTTAGTTAAGTCCCTTTAACATTTCATAAAATAAACAGTTGGTGATGATAACTCCTTTAACTTGACCTTATTCTCCTTTGCCCTGCACCACCCACCCACCCACCCTCCACACCCTTAGCTCATGTCCATTGATCATACATATAAGTTCTTTCACTTCTAGATTTCCTATACTATTCTTAATCTCCTCCTGTCTATTTTGTACCTACCATTAATGATTCTTATTTTCTGTACCTTTTCCCCCATTTTCTTCCCTGCCCTCCCACTGATACCCCTTCATGTGATCTCCATTTTTGATATTCTGTTTGTATTCTAGTTCTTTGCTTAGTTAGTTAGTTAGTTAGTTAGTTAGTTAGTTAGTTTGTTTGTTTTTAGGATCAGTTATTGATAGTTGTGAGTTTGTTGTCATTTTACTGTTCATAGTTTTCATCTTCTTCTTTTCCTCAGATAAGTTCCCTGTAACATTTCATGTAATAAAGACTTAGTGATGGTGATCTCCTTTCACTTGAACTTACCTGGGAAACACGTTTTCTGCCTTTCCATTCTAAATGAGAGCTTTGTTGGATAGAGTCATCTTGGATATAGGTCCTGGCCTTTCATGACTTCTTTCCAGCCTCTTCTTGCCTGAAAGGTTTCTTTCAAGAAATCAGCGGATAATCTAATGGGAAATCCTTTGTAGGTCACTGTCTCATTTTCTCTTGCTGCTTTTAAGATTCTCTCCTTATCTTTAATCTTGGGTAATGTAATTATGATGTTCCTTGGTGTGTGCTTCCTGGGGTCCAACTTCTTTGGGATTCTCCCAGCCTCCTAGACTTCCTAGAAGTCTATTTCCTTCACCAGATTAGGGAAGTTCTCCTTCATTATCTTTTCAAATAAGTTTTCCATGTCTTGCTCTTCCTGATCTCCTTCTGCCTTCCCTATGGTTCAGATGTTGGAGTGTTTAAAGTTGTCCTGGAGGTTCCTAAGCCTGTCTTCATTGTTTCGAATTCTTGTTTCTTCATTCTGTTTTCGTTGAATGTTTCTTTCTTCCTTCTGGTCCAAACTATTGATTTGAGTCCCAGTTTCCTTCCCGTCACTGTTGGTTCCCTGTACATTTTCCTTAATTCACTTTTCCTAGCCTTCATTTGTTCCTTCATTTTGCAACCATATTCAGTCATTTCTGTGAGAATCCTGGTTACCAGTGTTTCAAACTCTGCATCTGATAGGTTGGCTATTACCTCATCACTTAGCTCTTTTTCTGGAGTTTTGATTTGTTTTTTCCTTTGGGCCATATTTCTTTGTGTTGGCACATCTGTTACCTTGTATGGGGAAGAACCTTAGGTATTCTCCTGGGCAGGGAAATGCACACTGCTAAGTTCTGGCGCCGTATGTAGGAAGGGGTCCTAGAGGGAACAATGCCTCTTGTTCGGCTCTCTGCTGTCATTCCATCACTTCTGCCACTTCCAACAAGCAAATTGGGGCCTTCTGGTGCTGATTCCTGGGTGGGTGGGTTTGTGTACATTTTAGGATCTTTTGGGTCTCTCTAGTGAACTCTCCTCTGAGGCTGGGAGTTTTTCTTGCCACTGCAACCCCCACAGGTGTTTACAGCAGAGGTTTTGAGGCTTTTTTCTCAGCACTGGAACCCTGGTTACATAGTCTGTCTTTCTCCCCAGTTGTTCCTCCTAGTTTATCTGTATTTGAATGGGGGACTGTCCAGTCCACCAGCAGTCGCCTTGCCTGCCCGATCCATCACCTTGTCGCGCATCCGCTCCGCCCCAGCTGCCTGTTTCCACCCCTCCTACTGGTCTGAATGGATGTTTCTTCTTTAAGTCCTTGATTGTCAGACTTCCATACAGTTTGATTTTCTGGCAGTTCTAGGTTTTATTGTTGTTATTTTTAAGTTTGTCTTTGTCCTTCTTTTGTTTGTGGGAGAAAACAAAGCATATCCACCTACACCTCCATCTTGGCCTGAAGTCACAAATCCTTTATCTTATCCTTTAAATCACTGATTCAGAGCTGTGCTTCATCTAACTTATTGATTTCTTCCAATGTTTATTTCAGATATTGTATTCTTCATTTCTGGCTGGTTCTTTTTGATCTCTTGGTTTAAGTTCTGAATGAGAATCCCTTGATCCCCTAAGGTTCTTGAACATTCTTATAACCATTATTTTAAAGTCTGCTTCTGGAATCTTAGTTGCTTCCATTTTATTTAACTCTGTTTTGGGGGATTTTTCTTGTTCTTTCATTTGGGGCATATTTTTTGTCTCCCTATTTTGTCTGCCTTTTTGTGTTTATCTCTATATATTAAGTAGATCTGTTATGATTCCCAAACTTCTTATGAGGTCTTTGTGATATAGTTACGTTACAGTTATCAGTGGTACAATCTTTTTGATCACCTTGGCTACATGCTAGAAATGATTCTTGTTTAGGTTTGTGCCCCCTCCTATTACAGTTGAGTCTTTAATGATGTTGGCCCGTTCATTGATAGAGTTAACCCTCAGGCTGGCTAAGTATAAGGATAGACTTTGTTCACCATTTATGAGTTCCTGTTCAGAGTCTGCTTGTCCAGGTGTTGTTGTTCACAGCACATCTAGTACCTGCCAGAGTCCCTGTTTACCTGTGCCATTTTTGTGGCTAGTTGAATCTAGCTCTGGTGTAGTTTGAAACCACATGGTTGTATTGGTTATTGGTCCACTTAGCTGTGGTTCAGGTGTAGTTGATGTCAGGCATTGTGTGTGACTGACCTTGTGCTACCCATATGGTGCTGCTTCCACTATTCACTGTTTGTTTCTGTGCCTACTGGGCCTGGGTGTGTATGGGAGGGGCCAGGCTGTGTACAAAGATCAACTTCCTGCAGCTCTGAGCTGGGGACAGCTCAATAAAAGGTCCAAGGCTTCTTGACTTTGGTGTCCACCTTTCGGCTCCTTCACCAAACCCTGAAGTTGCCTGGACTTCTCCAGAGTTTTATAAGAAAGGCTGTAATGTGTGCCCACCTCACTGACCCTTCCACAGTGCCCATGCTTGTTAGGGCAGGGCAACTGGGCTACAAGGGCAGGGCTAATGGGCCCCCTACTTGGGAGCAGTATGGTCATACACTCAGTGGGGAGAATGTGGCCCCTACTCCAGATCCATACCACTCAGTCTCTACTAGAGTCTCCAACTCTAGTTCTCCCAGGAGGAGAACACCACAGCCTCAGGTATCAGTGCAACAAGCTGTCCCCACTGCAGGAGCAAGCTTAGTAGGGCAGAGCCCCTGGGACTTGGGCAAGCAGATCAAGAGAGCCCTCTTTTGGGGGTGGCACCAACTGGGCCATGGGAGGTGGGATGAGCTGCACCCTTCACCTTAGCTCTATATCCACGCCTGCTCCAGCCCCAGACTGGGGTCTCTGCAAGGAGACATACTCTGAATGTCTCAGCTCTGAGTGGTGTTCCCTTCCCCGCCCCCATGGAACTCAGCTCTGCAGGATGGGACCACCAAAACCTGGGAAAGCAGATCAAGGGAGTCTTCCATTGGGTTTGGTAACTGCTGAACTCATGGAAGGGGGGAAGATTGGCCCGCATCCAAAGCCACACAATTCCATGACTGAATTGTCTGCCTACAGTTTCTATAGAAAATGAACACACCACAGATCTCTGTTGGGTGCAGTGAATAGTCCTTTCTTCTGGACTCAATCATCACAAGGTAGTATTTCAATTAGCAGGTTAGTGCACTTCCTAGACTGTTTCTGTAAGGAGTGCCCAAACCTGGGAGATGATGCATAGGGGTGATGTATGGTGTTGACTCAGGACCAAGACCTTAGCTTCTGACCCTTCAGATCTCTCTACAGAGCCATGCTACCCAGCTCTTCTTTTTATGATTCCCATATGCCCTGAGTCGTCTTCCCTGTATCAGAGCCTGGGTGAGTGTCCACAAGCAAGCTCCTATGCATTGGCCCTTGAGGAGAGCACCTAGGATTCTAGCAGACTCCCTCTACTAGACTCCCTCTTCTTCCCAGTTGACAGAGTCACTGCTGATGGGTGGATTTGTGTACATTCTAGGACCCTGTGGGTCTCTCCAGCCAACTCTCCTGTGAGGCTGGGAGTTTTCTCTTGCCCCTGCAACTCCCATAGGTTTTTTTTTCAGTCAAATTTGGGGACTTTATTCCAACCCCACATTGGAACCCTAGTTTGCATGGACTCTCTTGCTCCCCAGTTGTTCTTCGTGGTCCGTCCACATGCAAATGTGGGACCCCTTGCTCTGCCCACTGCCTCCTTGCCCTGAGTCCTTTCCACCCCTCCTACCGGTCTGGGTGAATGTTTCTTATTTAACTCCTGGGTTGTCAGACTTCCATACAGTTTGATTTTCTGTCAGTTCTGGTTGTTTTTTTGTTTTTAAATTTGTTGTTGTCCTTTTTGGTTGTGTGAGAAGACACAGTGTGCCTACCTGTGCCTCCAACTTGGCCAGAAGTTTGAGTTCTTTTATTCTTCCAATGAGGATGTGTGATTCTGTATTTCTAAAGAACGTACTTTATTTTATGATTATCCCCTCATATTTTAATGATTACTAATTTAGTGCTTGTTCATCTTAACAATTACAAAGGAAGAAATACTCAGACTTGATTCTACTTCTCAGATTCCCAAAGTCTTACCTTTCAACCTCTTTTTTACAGCATTTTTTATTTTTATGGAATTTAAATAATGCGGCAGACATTGGTATATGAATAGCAATAAGAGGTGGCATCAGTCACAGTTCTCCAGAGAAACGAAACCATAAGAATGAATATATAGATAGAGGTATAGATATATAAATATAAAGGGATTTATTTTAAGGAATTGGCTTACAAAACTATAGGGCTAGCAAGTCTGAAATATGAGGTCTGTCTGGAAAAAGTCATGCCATTGTTAATATAATGAAAATGGTTTGTGTAACATTGATGTAACCAGGCAGTTGAGGAGAGTGGACTGGAATGCACATGGGTGAACAATGACAACTTCACTGTGCTAGTCGGTGGGGGCAGTAGACGCTGTTGAATGAGCATGTGTACTGTGTGACCTTTACATTCAAAATGACTGAGAAAGTAGAGCAACAAATCTGCATCCAGTTTTGTGTTAAACTTGAACATTCTTGCATGGAAATTATTCAGATGATACAGAAAGCTACAACTATGGGCAACTGGTGATTGGCAGCTTCATCATAGCAGAGGTGACTCAACCCCCTTACAGCCCAGATTTGGTGTCCAATGACTTACAGCTTCTCCCAAAACTAAAATCAGCTTTGAAAGTAAAGATATTTCAGACCATCATGAGATTCGGGAAAATATGATGTGGCAGCTGATGGTGACTGGGAGAACTCTGTGAGGTCCCAAGGTGCCTACTTTGAAGGGGACTGAGGCATTATTGTCCTATGTACAGTGTTTCTTGTATCTTGTATCTTCAGTAAACGTCTCTGTTTTTCATATTGCATGGCTGGATACCTTCTGGACAGACCTTGCATGTAGGCCAGGTCTGTTGACTGGCAGGTAACTGTGCTATAGTCCTGAAGCAGAATTCTTTCCTCTCCTGGAAACCTCAGATTTTTCTTGTAAGGCCAACTGATTGGATGAGGCTCTCCATATTATTGAGGGCAATAACCTTGAAAGCCAGTTATTGTAGATGTTAACCATATCCACAAAAAACTTTCACAGCAATACCTACACTAGTGTTTAAGTAACTGGTACTGTAGCATGGCCAAGCTGACACATAAATCTAACCATCATAGAAGTTTGGCTACAGTTTGTTAGAGCTAAAACTCCAAATTCAGATGCTGTGGTTTGACTGACCACTGGTTAACAGGAGCAGAGGGAGTGATTAATCATTTCTCCATTAAGACCAGCTAGTCTAATTTCCCAATGTCTGCCTTGAAATTTCTGGAAGCTTCTTTCTTTAACATACTTTATAATTATAAAATTAGGTATCTTTACCCTGGTCTAGTAGCTCAGTTGGTTGGAGCCTTGTCCCGTGCACCAAGACGGTGCAGGTTCAATTCCCCAGTACCCCCGCACATACCTAGGTTGCAGGTTCAATCTCCATTTGGTTGTGTCCATGAGGCAAATGACCAGTGTTTTTATCTTACACGAATGTGTTTCTCTCTCTTTCTCTCCCTGCCTCTCTCAAGTAAATAAAAAACACATCAGGTGAGTATTTTTTAAAAATTAGATCTCTTCATTGGTATCCTAAACTGAAACTAAGTGGGCCAGATGTCCAGGGATGATTTATGCCTATAGTAATCAGTGTGAAGAAGGTACTCAAAAATTGGCAGTCTTGATGTTGACCAGCTTTGACATCACAGCAAGGGCTTGGAAAAGAGGAGAAAAGTAGAAAACCCAGTGAGCCAGCTCAGGACTTAGCCACCGGGTTTCACATGTAGATGTACTTCCTCTCAGTCTAAATTTGACCATCAAGTCTAATCAAGAAGATGGACACATAGATCCTCCACCACAATGCTCTTCCAGGGGCGTTTATTATGTGAAGAGTTTCTGTAGTCCTAGGAGCTACTTTTTTAATGAATTAAATCATCAAGCAGCTTTTTAGCATTGTAGCTTAGCATAAGCACCCAGAAATTGTTGGTCAATGTTTTTGATATTAAAAAAATAAAACCAACCAAGATGCCTTTAAAGTACCCTCATCGCTACTATTATCTGTAAATAAAATTGTTAAAAACAACCTACTTGAGAGACATTACTTAATAAGTTCTAAGTATAGTATTTTGTAACAAACTGCTGCTTTATTTATTAAAAGGTGTTTAAGAGAACTGATAAATAGGTAAGTTTAAGTGTGTGCTTTAGATTAAAGATACTGAAATGTCAGTAACAAATTAGTTTAATAGTTGGTTTGAATTGTAGGTTAAGGAATTAGAGCGCAGGTTCTAAAGCCACCACACACCTGGGCTGAATCCTGCCTCTACTGCTTATGAGCCCTGGGCTTTGGGGTATAGTTAGTTACGCTAACAGTACCTACCTCAAAGGGTAAGACATTCATGTGAAAGCATAGAACAGTTGCCATATATGAATGCTAGCTGTTATTACTGTTATTACTTTAAAATGCATGCTGAGGTTTCCTGGAATCAAAATTTGAAGTAGTGGCCCTACTACTTCTAAAAATAAGGAAAAGCCTGTTTGTATTTTAATTAAATTCATTTATTTTATATAAAATAAATTTTATTTATATATTTTATTTTATTGTACATTGAATTTATTTAATTAAAATTTTTATTAAATTTATTTAATTAAAATACAACTAGGCTTTTGTATTTTGTTTATGCCTTCTTTCAGTGAATCTTCCCTACATCTCTCCCACCTTAAAAATAAACAGAAGTCATTATTAGTAAAATACTGTATGAAAACTCAAAATGAGTGTTTCTAATTTGGGGGTAATCCATGTCTACATATTGCAAGTTCCTCCTTCCTTATTAAGGAATACTGAAAATTTGTCATAAAATGTAACAAACTCACTACAGCGCTTTCTTGGTCATTCATGCACAGGGTGAGGGGGGACTTGAGGTGCCCAGCGGCACATTCCCAGTTGAGTTTAATGGCAGCCTTCTGTCTTCTTATTTCAGATCTCATACTGTAAATGTGTTCTTTTTCTATTCCATTTAGTGCTGCATTTTTTATTTTTATGCGTTTTTTGTGCTGATATTGCTGTTTAAGATGGCCCCAAGTATAGTGCGAAAGTGCTATCTGATAGTTTTGAGTGCAAAAGGGCTGTGGTGTGCCTCATTGGGAAACTACTGTGTTAGGTGAGCCTCATTCAGGCATGAGTCATAGTGCTGTTGACTGCAAGTTGAATGTTAATAAATAAACAATTTATATTAATTAAGGTACCTTTGAACACAAACACACATAAACCAATGTTATGTATTGATTGGTTGATGGAAATATGTGGCCAGAGTTTCTCAGGAACCTAACCTTGTGTTTTTCCAGGTGTAGTGGTTCCATATTTGCTAATTTAGGCTCTTAGCAACCTTACAGAGTATAACTACTGTGAATAATGAAAATCAATTATATTTCTGATAAAGTCCAGGGCTTTGATATCTGTCAGTCCAGTTTTAATTTTTATTCTTATTTGCAAAATGTGCTTAGCAGCTTTGAAACTGATGAAATGAGTGTTCAATCAATCAAGGTACAAATGTCCTTCTCACTCTGCTGCTTGAACAGTGTGTCTTCATAGGATCTAGGGCCAGATTGCATAGCAAAAAAAGTAACTCCGGACAGATGAAAATATTTGATTTTTAGGAAATATAGATTTTCCAAACAGAAACTGTATTATTAGATTGTATTTTAGTATTTTAATATAAAAGTAGGTCCTCCCAGAGGATATTTTTAGTATCTATTATTGTCACTGAGCATTTGATGGAAATAATATTGTTTAATCAATGGGTTAAACTACAATTTAAATTCCTAACCTAGAAGACAATATATATTTTTCTGTAAAAACTACATTATTTTAATAGCTTTAATATTTGGCCTTTTCATATTCTTTTGAAAATGACATTACCTTCCATATTTTAAAGCATTGTATAAAATCTGAAATTAGAACTGTGCAAAACTTTTCCAGGGTTCTTTATGCTTAAAGAATTTGTGTTACTGTTTTTGTGGTGGTGATTAGTTCTGTAGCCATGTCGTCTTAAATTTTTTTTACAAATTTTTCTTGATCAGTTTTATACTATCCAGATACTCAGGTATTTGATATTTTTAGAGAAGTTTCATGCAGTGTAAAAGATTTGCTTTTCTAAATTTTATGGGGCTGATAGTCACCAGTCCTGAACTTGAGCCCTGCTTCTGTAGTCATTAGCTCTTTCTTTTAAACTTCTTCAAAACTGAAGACTTAAAAAAAGTTGTTTTTGTTGTTGTTCAAGTACAATTGTCCCCATTTTCCCTCCACCCATCTCCCCCACCCCACCTACTCCCACCTCCCACACTCAATCCCACTCAACTGCCCCCCAACCATTGGTTTGTCCATGGGTCCTTTATACATTTTCCTTCATAACCCTTCCCCTTCTTTCCCTGTTATCCCCCTTCCACCTGCCCTCTGGTTACTGTCAGTTTGTTCTTTATTTCAGTGTCTCTGGTTATATTTTGCTTGCTTGCTTGTTCTATTGATTAAGTTTTACTTATAGGTGAGATCATATGGTATTTGTCTTTCACTGCCTGGCTTATTTCGCTTAGCATAATGCTCTGATGTGGACTCCAGCTAGTGGTGTCCACAGTGCTGTGGATGCAACAAACAAATTCACATGGCCTGCAGAAGCCCTGTGGAGAAAAAGGAACAGTATGGCCCGTCTCTGAGAGAGAGAGAGCACCTCGATCTTGCCTGGACAGGATTTTATTGCTTACATCAAAGAAAGTTCTCACTCATTATGCTCAGGTTTGCTTTAAGTGATTACTTTTTACAGATAACAAAAAGGATGTTCCTGATACTTCCTACAGATTAACAAGGAAAAAGATGTAAATGCAAGGGAACGATAAGAGTGATTGGTCTGGTTACACTTCAGTTCTTGGGAGAATTAGCACAGACTTCAGGAAGTTACTTTAAAGATATGCAGTAAGCATTTGCTGCTTCAATTCAAAGTGAGGGAGTTTTAGCAAAAGCAAGCCTCAAAGCAGCCTAGGTATAATGCAGGCCTGGCTTTCCCACGGGACAGCCAGTCTGTGGGTTTGGCTCCTGTGTGCCAACTTGGCGCCTGTCGGTTTTCCAATAGGGCTGGGCTACATTTGCCACTCCAAGTGGATCGGTTCCCTATAGTGCTCTCCAGTTCCATCCATGCTTTCACAAAGGGTAGGAGCTCCTTCCTTCTTTCTGCTGCATAGAATTCCATTGTGTAAATGTGCCAGTTTTTTCATCCACTCATGTACTGATGGGCCCTTCTGCTACTTCCAGCACTTGGCTATTGAAAATAGCATTGCTGTGAACATTGGGGTGCATAAGTTCTTCATCATTAGCTCTTAAAGAAAACCATTTAATACAACACTTGACCTGTTAGTCTTGACACAAGAACACACTGAATGTCCTAGAAATCCCCTCTGGCTTAGAAATTGCAAGGATTAATACTTGATTTCAGAGGGGCCAAAAAGCTTTTCTCTTCAGCTTGCTACCCTCCACTGAGTCTTTCTGTCACCTCCCCTTCAGTTTACCTGCCTCCTGGCCTTGGGTTCTGGGTTTACTAGTGGCTGGTAGTAATTGGTATCCATTTCCTTTTCTTCCTAGCTATAAGACCTTGGAAACTACTGTGAATTGATTTTTCTCTTAAAAGTTATATTCATTTCACCAAACCTCTTTGAAAGCTCTTATTTACCAGGCCCTGTGATAGGCCCCAAGGGTAGAGTTGAAATGGACACAAACCTTTCCTCTGACCTTAATCTCAATTTCTAATCCAAATAACAGATAACTGTAATAGAGTGTTACAATTACAATAGAACAGATATGTACTAGGTTAATTTCTGCTTGAATAGCTAAGAGAATGCAGGAGGAGTTGCTCCTCACCCAGAGTTATAAAGGATGACTAGTAGTAAACCACGTACAAGTGTGGAAGTGCATGCAGGCACAAGGGTCTGTGGAAAAGCACATTTCCAAAAAAAATGAACATGGTATATTTAGAAAACTAAAAAGTATTGTGTATAGCACAGTATAGGATGTGTGTTAGGTGCCAGATTTTGGGTGATTCTATTTATATGCTATTCTGAGGAATTTCAAAAACATACTATGAAAATTCAAATGCACAGAATTAGAAAATAATGTAATGAACACCCATGTATTATTCATCATCCAGTTTTATTATTTATCAACATTTTTCCCACTCTTGTCTCATCTATCCTGGTTTGCCCCCGCCCGCCCATTTCTGCCCATTTTTATCTTTAGTATTTAAAAGCAAAGTTCAGACACATTATTTCAAATTGACATGCTGAAGAATTTAAACTCTGCACAATGGAGACCATGGCTCAGTTTTAAAGAAGGGATGAAAGAGCTGAGATTTGCAGCTTATCATTGCTCTTGGGATATGTGGAGGACATATTCCTGGGAGATAGGTCCAGGGTCAGGGACCAGTTAGAAGATGGTTTTATTTTAATTCATGTAAACAGTGCTGAAGTATGTTACAGCAAGGGAAGTATATAGAGAGGTCATTAAGAGAGGATTCTCTAAACAATAGCCTTGGGGTGTGGAGCAGTGGAGGAGGAAGCTCTGGAAGGCTTCTTAGCCAAAGTGTGAAGTATGGGTGTCTGGTCAGGGTTACAGTTGCCCTGCTTTATTATAACCAGACAAAAACAGACATTCGGCTGCCTGTCGCCACAAAAGACAAACTCGTGAGGTAGATGCTGATGCAAAAGAAAAGCGGTTTTATTCTTTTGCTGTGTGACCTGGGAGAATGGCGGGCTCCTGTGTCAAAGACCATCTCAGCATTCTGCCCAGGCCCTAAGTTCTTATATGGATAGAGAGGGGAGGGCTTTTTTTTCTATCCAATTATCTTGCTAGCTCTTTGAATCCTCAGGGCCCTATCCATTGATATTTCTAGCTTTCTGCATACTCATAAGAATTTCCCCCTGCCACAGTCTTGGCCAGTGGAGGGAGACTTCCCCATGCTCTTGTTATAGAGCAAGAGGGGGGGCTTGGGATGATATACTATTACCAAAAGGAACCCCCCAGGTCCCTTATGTCCGCTGCCAGAGGAAAGAGGTCTCTGGATGCCAGAGATTCGTCAAAAGGAAATGAAATGTTTATTTAATGCTGTACAGACTTAAAGTAGTGACCTAATGTCTTCATCAAAATCCCAAAGTCCCTTAAAACACCCACAAACATACACAGTCTTTCCTTCCCCCTTTGCCCAGTCTGGGGTACCATATCTCAGGAAAAGAAATAGAAGTCCGAGGCTCAGGCAGCCCCTGGTTCTTCTCAGTAATCCATCTTGGCTGGTAGGCCTCCTTCAGTTCCCAGTACCATCAGCTGTGTCGCCGGATTTCTGCTAAAGCCAGGTCGTGGTTCTCCCTTCTAAAGCTGCGGGGGTCCCCACTCTGGCAAAGCCTCGAGGTTCTCTCTCCACTGCCCCAGCCGTGTGGTTCTCTCAGCACAATGGTTGCGGGAGTCTCCACTCTGCCAAAACCGCATGGTTCTTACCCCAATGGCTGCCGCATCTGGATTTAAATGCCCGCGCCAATCCTACTCTGAGCCCCATTTCCGACTCCTCCCACCATCGGCTACACTTGCTAGCCCTCTCATATCCTTCCAGCTTCATTGGGCTGCCATCATGGGTCTGGGCAGGTATGGCCCCATGTTGTGGAGCCAGTCTTCTCCAAGCTCCCACACAGGTGCTGCAACTCAGGGGACCTGTCCCCCAGTTACATCTTGGTGGGGAAGTTACTTCCATTTCCTTGGCTCAGAGCATAGCCACAGCCATTTAATATATCTATGCGACCAGTTAAAGGTTATAGGTATGTTAAATGACCATACCAGAGGTTAGCTGCAAAGCTGTTGCTATGCAAAACAGCTCTCTATGGTCCTGCTTCATGTGTCGCTTCCCCCAACCCACACCTGTGGCGGGGGTGGTGAGGACATCCTAATATTTCCTGGACACCTTGAGTTCTGGGCCCCATTTCAAATCCCTATTTGGGGCCCCCCTCTTGGCTGCACCCTGTTACACTCTGACTAACTGTTTTACAGAAACATCATCTGCTGTAGTTTCTTTCCTCAGTTTCAGTTACCTGTGGTCAACTGCAGTCGAAATATTAAATGAAAAACTCCAAAGTAAACAATCCATACATTTTAAATTGCACACCATTCTGAGTACAGTGATGAAATCTTGCACAATCTCACTTGGCACCTGAATATCCCTTTGTCCAGAATATCCATACTGTATGTACAGTGCAATAAGATATTTTGACAGAGAGAGTATATGTTATTATTAACTATTGTTATTAGTAACTTATAAATTAAACTGTATCATGGTTATGTGCATATAGGAAAAAACATATTTTGACGTGTATAATGTGCACCCATGTTTTTGGCCCAAACTTTCAGGAAGAAAATCTTTCGTTTTAATTCAGTTTTTTATTTACATTTAGATACTTGTTTTTTGTATTATAAAGGAATTTTAACATTTAGTTGTTTTTTTAATTATTATTTTTTTAAAGATTTTATTTATTTATTTTTAGAGAGGGAAGGGAAGGAGAAAGAGAGAGAGAGAGACATCAATGTGTGGTTGCTGGGGGCTGTGGTCTGCAACCCAGGCATGTACCCTGACTGGGAATCGAACCTGCGATGCTTTGGTTCGCAGCCCGCGCTCAATCCACTGAGCTATGCCAGCCAGGGCTAGCATTTAGTTTTGAACATATAGTATAAGAAATTTTATGTAACACATACTTATAAAACACAAGAACAGATACAAGGTACAAGAAATTTTATGTACCTGTAACAAACTGGTACTACCCATGTATAATGCACATCCTTACTTTTCCGCTCAAAAATTTAGTCAAAAAAGTGCTTATTATACACTGCAAAAATGTAGTGTTACAGAACAATGGGGACAAGGGCCATATACTGCTACCGAAAGGACCCCCTACTAGGTTTGTTATGTCCACCATCTTATAGGAAAGACATCTCTCAATGCCAGAGATTTGTGAAAAGGAAAGGAAATGTTTTTTTTAATGCTATACAGACTTAAAGTAGTGACCTAGTGCCTTCATTAAAATATCAAAGTCCTTTACGATACCCTCAGATGCCCACAGTGCTTCCTTCTCCCCCTGCCCTAATTCGGGGTACCGTATCTCAGGAAAAGAAGCAAATGTCTGTGGTTCAGTCTCCTGACACTGTCAGCTGTGTCGCCATCCAGGCAGGATCTCTAATTAATCCAAAGCCATGTGGCACCTTCTCATGGCCTACTGGCAAGCTTTCTTTCACCCTTCTTCCAGGCAAAGTCTCTCCTGCTTCCCAGGCCACACAGCCAAAGTGAGCACCTCAAAACCACGTGGTCCTCTTCTACCAGAGCTGCAGTGGTCCCCATTCTGACCAAAACCACATGGTTCTTCTCTCCACTAAAGCTGCAAGGGTCTGTACTCTGGCAAAGCTGCATGGATCTCGCCGCAAAGCTGCAGGAGCAAGAAGCGAGTAGCAATCCTTTGCTAAAGCCTCATGGTGGTTGCCCCTACTAAAACTGCAGGGGTCCCCACTCTGGCGAAACTGCATGGCTCTTTCACATGGCCGCAGGGGTCCCCACTCTGGCAAAACCACGTGGCTCTCCCTGTACTGCCACAGCCTGCCACAGCTGTGTGGTCCTCTCTTTGCACTGCCACAGCCTCATGGTGCTCTCCTCTATTGCCACAGCCACATGGTCCCTTTCTCTCTCTGCACTGCCCCAGTTGCCTGGTCCTCTCTCACATGGCTGCATTGTCCGGATTTAAATCCACACACCAATCTTTCTCTGCAGCCCCATTTCCGACCCCTTCCATAATCGGCTACACTTGCCAGCACTCGAATATCCTTCTAGCTTTACTGGGCTGCCATAGTGGGTCTGGGCAGGTGTGGCCCCATGTCATGGAACCAGCCTTCTCCAAGCTCCCACGCAGGCACTGTAACTCAGGGAACCTGCCCCCCAGTTACATCTTGCGGGATGGTTGGGGGAGTTCCTTCCATTCCCCTGGCTCAGAGCATGGCCACAGCTATTTAACATATCTAAGCGACCAGCCAAAGGCTATCGATATGTTAAATGACGATGCTGTGGATTAGCTGCAAAGCTGTTGCTATACAAAACAGCTCTGCATGTTCCTGCTGCATGTGTCCCTTCCCCCAACTCTCCTTAGGGGGAAGAGGTGAGGACATCTTACATATCTTTCTAATATTTTCTAGACACCTCGAGTTCTGGACCCCATTCCAAATCCCTATTTGGGCCCCCCACTCTTGACTGCACCCTGTATCAGTAGTAGGTACAGGATTTGGTGCTATCTGTGGTTTCAGGCAACCATTGAGGGTCTTGGGATATATGGGGGAACTGCTGTAAAGGGGACAGTATGCATCTTAAGTGTCCATTTGACTATAAGCATGGAGCTTAGAAGACAAGAGATTGGAAATCGGTTTGTATTATGCAGACAGAGCACATGTGGTCATCTCAGAGGATCCAGAGGTCAAACAGGAAATTGATATGAAAGTAGACAGCCAAGAGAGTGACTGATAAATAGTCAACATGAGTTTCCTTACTTCCTTTGTATATGTGTGGTGTTCTTGTTTCGTTTCCCCTTACCTTCAATTTTGTTCAGTTTTATTGTTTCCTTCCTAAGTTCAGCAGGAAGATAGAACTTTAATTCTCTTATGGACATTTGGTATACGCGTGCTTGTTCTGTTTATCCCTATTAACTTACAGGTGGTTTGAGAGTAGAAGGTGTATATTCATTTGGGTGTCTTATTGTACCAGGTAATCCACAGATTTTTACGTAATAGATATGATGTACATATTTATTAAAATGAATTAAGATTCTGGCCTCTGCCATGGCTGACGTAACTCAGTGGATTGAGTGCCAGCCTGCGAACCAAAGGGTCACTGGTTCGATTCCCAGTCAGGGTACATGCCTGGACTGTTGGAACAGGTCCCCAGTTGAGGGTGCACAAGAGGCAACCACACATCAATGTTTCTCTCCCTCTCTTTCTCCTTCCCTTCCTCTCTCTAAAAATAAATAAATAAAATCTGTTAAAAAAACTTAATTAAAAAAATTCTGACTTCTTTCCATATACATTTGATGTATGTTTATCTTAAGGGCCAACTATGGGTATATATATATTTCATATCACCTCTCTTTTGCAGTGTCTCCCAGAAAACAAGCTCTTACTTCTTCCTTCTTTTTCTAACAGCATGTTTAGGAATTTTATCAGATATTTTTTTAAATGGCAGTTTGTATTTAATGTTTGAAGTTATTCTGCTTTGGGACCAACAAAATGAACTACAGCATTTAAAAATTTATTTAGAAAATACAAGTTACAAGTAATTGGAATATTGCATCATAAATCTGACCATTGCTTCTGTTTTCTTCTCCAGGGCCTGCTTTCTTTTCTGAGTGCACCGCTCATAGGTGCTTTGTCTGATGTTTGGGGGAGGAAGCCCTTTCTCCTGGGCACTGTCTTCTTTACTTGCTTCCCAATTCCACTGATGAGGATCAGTCCTTGGTGAGTGACTCACCTTTCATCATCATGACTGCTTGGGTCACATATGAATAATACATCTGCAAGAACACTTCTTAACCATTTCAAAGCAGTTATATATGTGTTTTCATATGATCTCTTTGGTAATACCGAAAGCCAGTTTTGGCAGTTACCACGTTGCCAATGTTATAAATGAGGAAATGAAGAGATTACAGAATTAAATCTAAAGTGAAGAAATAGAAATCAAAACTGTAGTTTCCATGAGATGAGTTATAGCATTGGGTCTCTGGTTGCTCAGTTGACTTTGCAAATGTATTGTTTTTGTCAGCTCATGGTCTAGAGCACTGATATGACATAGCTTATGTCAGTAGGCAGGGGTCACTTTTGTGTATAATGTGGTGAGATCAATAATCTATTCTAAATCATAGTAGGAAATTTTTTAAAATTTTTATTTATTGATTTTTAGAGAGAGAGAGAGAGAAACATCAGCATGTTGTTCCACTTATTTATGCATTCATTTGTTGATTCTTGTATGTGCTCTGACCAGAGATCAAACCCACAACTTTGGTCTATTGGGATAGTGCTCTAACCAACTGAGCTACCCAGCTAGGGCCATAATATGAATTTTAATTTTATCTCATTTTTTGTGATGAATAGGAAGAGAATACTTAGCATGTAAACAAGTCTATTTAGTTACCAAGATGAGTTGGAATTTGCACTAGAGCTGTAACTTAGTTGTTTCTGTAAGAGTCCAGAGGTTGGTATTTTGGCCAAAATTCCTGTTGCTAAACTCAGCAATGTGAAGGACCACACCTTAGAATGGAAGGTTTTTGTGTTTTGTTTTTAATGCAATTAATAGATTTTCTTTTTATGGCTCATGTGAAAATGCCATCATTTGATTATTTGATAGGAATTTTTTTAATGTCAACATTTGTCACATTTTAAATTTGTTGGGTACTCATAATGAAACATTTTGGTTTTTACCAGATGAAAAATTGTTTTAAGTACTTTTGATATTGATTCTTTCTGTTTAAGAACATTGTGGGGGTACTCCATCCCAGCCACCTCGGATGAGAATAAATCTATCAAGACATGATCTACTTGGGGAGAAAAGGCTAACCAGTCCCTCAAAGGAGAAAGGCATTAATCCTCTTTCTCAATGGGCTTTTATTAGGTTCAGTTTGCATAGAAATACAGGGTGAATACGTAAAGCTCATCAATCATTGTCAGGCAGCAATGATCAAGGAATAGATGACATTCAAAGAACTATAAGAGCTTATTCTGAGTCAGGGTCGGATGGATAGAGTGACTCCAAAGGGCCATAAAACTTTGGGAAACAAACTCATTTTGTGCTTGGACCCTTAGCATTTAATTTGAGGGCATTATTAGCAAAGCACGTTTCACAGGATTTTATGCATTCTTTCTTAGGCCTGATTGAGCTGGGGAACCGCCCTTTCCAGCACAGAGCCACCCCCACCTCTGGGATTGTTTCAGGCATAAGTCAGTTGGAGTATGTGGGCCGTGGAGAGGTTAGGAGACTTTACAGATAGAATGAGTACTCAGGCTATAACAAAGCCAAGGGGTGAGGGTCCATCACCCCTTTTCTATAGTCCCCTAAGTCCTTCCCTGATGGTCTCTTTACGACTGTGCCTGTCTTAGGCTGTTCCTCCCTTGAGGTATCTTACCTGTCATTGGCTATCCAGCCATCCTCCAGGGGCCAAGCAAGGTGAAGTAAAGGGGGCAAAGGCTGCACCCCTGCTGGGAGGATAAGTTTTGTCTCCTTAGTGGCTTATGGTCCCAAGGTCCCCTAGCCACGGGACCCTTTTGCCTGTCAGAGGGGTTACAGCTCCTGAAACCAAGGAGACAGTTCCCAAGAGAACATAACGTGTTTTTTCAATGAATTAGGGCTTTATTTTTAGTGTCCTCTGAATACATTAAATTTTTTTTTTAGATTTTTAAATGATTTTACTTATTCCCTTACATTTTTCATGGTGCTGCTTTTGCTACTCTTATTGACTAATGAATAATGTTAAATAAAAGTGATGATTGTGGACTAATTTTTCTCATAATTAAGGAAGTGTAAAATTTTATCATTAAGTGCTAAGCTAGCTTTTATAACCAGCTTTTAGATTAAAAAATAGTCATTCTATTTTATCCAGACATGTTCTTTTTTTAAATGAACATTCGATGTCAAATTCATAAAAGATGACTTTTTGCAAAATGGAGATCATTTGATTATTTTTCTTCTTAGATTTGTTATTATAATGAATTATGTTAATGTATTTTTCTAATATTGAAACATTATCATATCTAGGATAAATCCTCATTTTCGTTCTGTGATGTTCTGTTTCCTAGTGTTCTAATCAGTATTTTTTAAGGCATTTATGCATACGATAAAAAATTTTGGACTTAATTACATTAATATTTTTTGTTATCTTTTGTGTAGCTCTTGTAAAGCTATTTCTTATATATGCTGTCTCTTTCTTAACTAAAGCTAGGAAATTTAGAGAATTTTTATTTCTCTTGTTTTGGCATCCTTAAAAACTAACTTATTGAAACTGCTTGTACTGACACCTTTTAAATAGTGACAAAATTAGTATGTTTCTGCTTCATTTCTATCTTGATCATATTTTTATTAGTTGTCCTTTATATTTTATATATGCATATTTTTTAAAATTATTTTTTAGTTTATAATCTACATGATATCTTTGGCTCTGTTTGTGAAAACGTACGTATACTACCTCTCTTCTGGGTAATTGAAACGATTTTTTTGTAGGTGGTATTTTGCAATGATTTCCGTGTCTGGAGTCTTCTCGGTCACGTTCTCTGTGATATTTGCCTATGTAGCTGATGTCACTCAGGAGCATGAACGAAGTACTGCTTATGGATGGGTAAGATAATAGATTTTGTTTTTTAACCAGAAAAATAATTAACATTCTATTAAAAGTTCACTGAAAAGTGAGATTTAAAATAAGTAGTAAATATTGACTTACATAAAAGAAAATCTAAAATAATTGCAATAAAATAGGAGGCTTACAGAAATTTAAAAGATGGCAAGATAGAGATTGCTATTAATTCTCTGGTTTTAGAACTGGAAGATTATCAGAAATGTGTGAGTTCCCAGTTGTAAAGTGTATTAAAAGTTGATTTGTTTTTGTTAGCTGATCTCCTGACAAATCATAAACAGTTTATAGATTAGAAGTCTCTGTGTGCCTAATTCAAATTGAAGAGTTGTTAGTATCTCAGTCATGTTATCTATTGTTATAGTACTGGTTGTGTGACCCAGTCAGTTATTTGGGAAATAGTACTGCAGAAAAAGTATTACACTCATTATTCAACAAATAATTGTTGAATGCATTGCAAAAGTAAAAAGAAATCTTTTTTTTTTGATAATTGAGTATTAGATAATCATTTCTAATTTTCCTAGGCATGAAAATGGCATTGTGGTCAAGTAGGCAAAGAAAGACCTGTAGAAGATGACAGGCTGAAACTGTTTATGTCAGAGTGTCATTCTCTGAGATCTACTCAACTTGTTCAGGGGGAAAAGAGGGCATGTGGGTATGTGTTCAATGGGTGAAACTAGTGGCATGTGGGTGTTGTTGAAAAAGAAAAATTTCTTTATTCTACCTTCTAGGTTTTTTAGCTGGCCTCATAATTAAATTGGCATAACACAGATCAACAGGAAAAAAAAAAACAAATTTAATTTTATATATACAAGAGCCCCACAAAGAATATAAGCAACACAAAGGTAGTTAGGCAGTTGGGGCTTATGCTATCATGAGCTAAGGAGAAAGAGGGTAAGATTCTGGGGTTTCAAAGGAGGAGGAAGACAATTTACAAAAAGATGAAAAGAGCAAATGATCAGTAAACAAATATTTACCATGTCATGCAGGTAAGTCTTTCTGATATAAAGAGGTGTCTTTTATAATAGCTGTCTTTCTGGTATAGGCTCCCTATCTAGTAAATCTTTTAGGCTGTTAAAGGGAGAAGTATGAAGCTTTTCCTAAGTCTTTTAGGTTTTAATTAAAAACTTCCCGTTTCAACCCTACTTTCCCTCTAGCTGCTACCTGGTCTCTACTCCCTTCCTTTTCCCCTCCTTCCCTAAATGTCTTGTGCCATGTCCTAAAGCCCGGGCATCTCCAGAGTGTTATGGAGGAGAACAGAGGGATCTGGTAAGAAGGCTTCAAGAAGGCAGCGTGTTTGGGATGACCTTAGAGGTTGGGCTACAGAGAGTTTAGAGGTGCCAAAAGCCTCTTTTATCACACTTGTTATGCAGACTGTCTCTACATTTCAGAGCACACCTGTTGAGATACTAATTTCCATCCTATGCTACTAGGTTTTCGATCCTTGCTTTCAGCAGGAAAAACAAAAAACAAACAAAAAAAACCATTCACAAAGCTATTGTGGCTGAGCATTAGGACTTTGAGGAAAGATTTCAGAGGCAGTTCTGGAACCAGTGAACTTAGCTCCCCTCACTAGCTCAGTTCTTCATCTATGAATAATGCCTGCTCATAGGGGTATTGGGAGAAGTCACTGAGAGAAGTGCCCAGAGAAATACAGGGCTGCCTGGATTTGGTCACAGGACTCAGGATCTTAGCTAATACTTTTTTTTTTTGTATGAGATTAACATTTAAACTAGTGAATTTGGGGTAAAGCAGATTGCAGACTCTGCTTCATAATGTGAATGCTTCTCATTCAATCAGGCTGAAGAGAACAAAGAGCATGAAGGAAGCTGATATGTGTTAAGCATTACTATATTCCATGAACTTTGCCAAGTGTTTTACTTGTATCATGTAATTTACTTTTAACATCCCAATAATACAAATACTTTTATCATTTTATAGAGAAGGATATTGCAAGAGAATTTATTGCCGATTACAGGATTGTCAACCAAGTGTAGCTGAAGTTTTGATATCTGTGAGAGAATATATGTGTACTTTTCCTTACTGAAACTCCTCCAATAAGCCAAGAAAGTGGTCATTCTCAGGGCCACAGCAATGAATAGTCATATTAACTAAGTTAATGCTTGTTGAGAGATTGCTATGGTGAAGTCATCCTTTAGATTTATTTACCAGAGTCATATTGAGTATTAAGTGAAAGAGGGGTTTAAATAAATATGCAGGCTAAGCATGTAGGCTGCTTTAAGCTTTAAGAAAGACACAGCATTTAGCATAGAATTTCATGGAGTCATTGATCCCAGAAGCTCATCCAACAAATACTTACTAAGCATCAATTGTTTGAGAGTAGTATATCTGGTCAAATAGAATAGTTAGGAAACTACTGCAGCTCTCTACTCCCTTCTGATATTTGAAATTTTGTGTCTTACCTTTTTACTTTTATTTTCATATTCCATGATTAAGTTTTCTTCCAGAATAGTCACTATTACATAGTTTAATATTAAGCAGAGATTTTTTTCACTAAACTCCTGTTGTTTCTCACTATTGAGATATATATACAGGGTGGGGCAAGAGTAGGTCTACAGTTAAAGTTCTTTACACTTAGAATGCTGTGGAATTACAAAAAACAGTTTCAGCTGAAATTTAACAGCTGTGGATCTGACTGTACATTTTAGTAGGAAAAATAATTTGAGAGATTAGAAAATGATTTCTAGTTCCTGTTATCTATTTGAAATTAAGGTAGTTATTTAACAGTTTTATTACTGTTTATTTGTACAGTTATTTTGTGGTAGAGTATCTTTACAATTTATATACAAAATGCAGAAAGGATCAAGATAATGGAAAATTTAGGAATAAATGAATGATTGACCCATATTGTGCGGATAATTTGTGCACCTGAGGACGCTGCAGCAATGCTCCCTTAGCTGTCTGCATGTCATTGCAACTTATAATATACTGATGTGATTGCCTTGTTCTCTTGGATAACATGGGAAAACCTGAAGGACAGGAACTTTGTCTTCTTATTTATCTGGTACATAGTGGGTATTCAGTAAGTATTGAATCAACAAATTTGTGTTCTCCAGATTGGAATTCTATAATTCTGTACACCCCCTTTGTTCACCAGAATGATTGTATTTGACTTTTAGTATTTTTAGTATACCAATTTCAGATACTATAGTGTTTTTCTAAATTAAGTTGGGGTGTGATGAAGAAAGGATGTCATTTGCAACCAGGAGTCATAATTTTAATCATAAATAATGATTTCTGTGGTTTCTGTAGGAACAGTGGTTTTGGGATTGCCTGAGAGAGTGGGAGGTGCTGGGTGAAGGAAGGCAAAGGGGAGAAAATTGGGACAACTGTAATAGCATAATTAATAAAATAAATAATATGGAGATGAAAATAATAGTAAAAAAACATTTTTTTTTTCTGGCCCTAGCTGGTGTGGCTCACTTGGTTAGAACATCATACCATATACCAAAGGGTTACAGGTTTGATTCTTGGTCAGGGCACATACCCAGGTTTTGGGTTCAATCTCTGGTCAGGGCATTAATGAGAAGGTAATCAATGGATATTACTCTCTCAACATTGATGTTTTTCCTTCCCTCCCTCTCTCCTTCTCCCTCTCTGTGTCTCTTTCTCACTCACCCTTTCTCTCTCTCTAAAAGCAATGAAAAGTTGTTCTTCAGTAAGGATAAATAGTAATAATAAATAATTTTTGTTTTGCTGTCCTAATTGTTTTCTGCCACCTTGTGTTCCAATCACTTATTCGACCCTCTGCTTCATCTAACCGCCCACAGATGCCATCTTCCCTGGGTCAAGCACTTCTGTCTTTACACCACCTGGTTCTCCAACTCTCTGTAGCCCCACCTGTCTGAGCTCACGACCTGCAGAAAGGTCTGCTGTGGCTTGGGCACTGTGCACTCTCTCTGTCTTGGGGAACAATTAAGGAGATTCAAAAGAACCCAGTAATGGTTAGAGCAGTGGGCTGTTTTTTCACTCCCTGCACAACATTGGTGCTGTCAGCCAGCATGAGACCCATGAGTCCTGTCTTTCAGATTTCCAGTGGACCCTGCCCTGCTGGGCTCACATTGGCGGGCTGCTGTCAATGGGACCTTCAGTGCAATCTTATTCTTGAGGAGATTTTGGCAGAAATTCAGACACTGAGTGATGTGGCTCTGGAGCAGGGGCCATTTTTCCCTCCCTATATACCACTAGTGCTTCTCCCCCAGCAGGAGACCCACTGCCACCCTCCTGCTGAGCTTGAGTCCTACAGAAAAATCTGCTGTCTGCACCCAGTTTGCACCTGTGGTGTACTTTTTCTTGGGAAGCTATTGTCAGAGACTAGGACAGGCACTGAATTGTGTGGCTCTAGGGTGGTAGCTATTTACCCTCAACTGCCCTCCATGCCACTGGTGCCATCCCCCAATAGGAGACCCACTGACCTTGTCCTTCTGACTCCCATTGGCCCTACTCTGCTAGCTCATGCCCTGCAGAAAAGGCTGCTGGCTATACCCAGCCTGCATCTGCAGTGTGCATTTTTGAGGATGCTCTGATCAGAGAGTCAGACAGAGACTGAGTAGTGTGGCTCTGGAGTAGGGGCGACTTTCAACCCACTCCTGACCTATACTACCCTCAAATAGGAAATCCAGTAGTCCTGTTTGCCTGAGCTCTCACCTTGTGGAAGAGCCTGTGGGCTGTGGCCAGCCTGGGCCCACTCTATAGACTTTGTTTGAAAGGCTCTTTCAGAAATACAGGCAGCTTCAATGGGTTGTGGAACAGCTTACAGGTAGAGGCCGATCTCAGGGTGCCTTGAGGCCTTTTACTAATCTGCCCTTGGACTTGGAGCTGCTGGAAGTTGACCTTTATACAGGGCTTATCCTTTCCCCTACACACCCAGGCCCAGTAGAGGCAGCAACAAAGTAGAATTACATGACAGCTCTAAACACATAGCCCAAGGCAGGTTACAAGCAGCATAGGACATTGACTTGTACCAGAGTCCCTCCCAAGTGGATCCAGAACCAGCACAACCCAGGGTGGGCTTCAGACCACACCAGAGCACAACTAACTAACCACACAAGTGATACATTCAAAGGAAGATCTTAGCAGACACCAGATTTTCTGGGGCCAATTCTGCTTGGGGCAGGTCTTACACAGCAGTTCATACACTGTGGTCAGGGTTTATCCTTATGGTCAGCCAGAGCCTGGGTGTTATCCCACTCAGAGATGGGCTAACAGCAGTCAAGACACAACTACAACAGGAGGACTTATATAACGCCCCCAAGAGGACTTATATAACCCATTCCTGGAACACTAGCTCAGGTGATAAGGAAGACTGTGCCACTGAGTCCCATAAGACACCTACTATATAAGAACACCATACCAACATTGGGAGACACAGCAGATCTATCTAATACACAGAGACAAATATGAAAAGGCAGACAAAATGGGGAAACAGAGAAAACATGTCCCAAATCAAAGAACAGGGGATATCCCCAGAAAAAGAACTAAATAAAGACAAGGCAAGCACTACCAGATACACAGGTCAAAACAACGCTTATACAGATGCACAGGAACTTAGGAAGACAATGAACTCAGTGAGAATGTAAAGAGATAATAGGTGTTAAAGGTACATAGAAACCATAAAGAAGAATTTGTCAGAAATTAAGAATACAATACCTGAAATGAAGAACACGCTAGAAGGAATAAACTGAAGGGTTGATGAATCCGGAGGATCAAATCAGCAGTGTAGAGTAAAAGATAACAGAAAACAGCCAAGCAGAGCAACAAAAAGAAAAAAGAATTTTTGAAAATGATGAAAGTCTGAGACGGGGGTCCCCAAGCCCTGAGCAGTGGACTGGTACCAGTCTGTGGCCAGTTAGCAATCAGGCCACACAGCAGCAGGTGAGCAAGCAAAACTTTGCTCACATTACTGCCTGAACTCCACCTTTTGTATCCCCTCCCCCTGTCTCCAACCCATGGAAAAATTGTCTTCCACAAAACAAGTCCCTGGTGCCAAAACGGTTGGGGATTGCTGGTCTAAGGGACCTTGTGAACAACATCAAGCATAACAACCTTTGGTTCATAGGGGTATCAAGAGAAGAGAGAGCACAAGGGATTTGATAAACTGTTTGAATAATGGCTAAATACTTCCCTAACCTAGTAAATGAAAAGCACATACCTGTTCAGGAAGCAGAGAGAGTACCAATCAATATGAACCCAAAAAGGCTCACAACAAAATACATCATAATTAAAGTGGCAAAGGTTAAAAAACAGAGTCTTAAGAGCATAAAAAAAAAAAAAGAGTTAGTTACTTCCTATAAGATTGTTAGCAGATTTCTCAACAGAAACACTTCAAGCCAGAAGGGGTTGGCAGGAAATATTCAAAGTGATGAAAAGGAACTACAATTAAGACTACTTTACGCAGTGAGGCTGTCATTTAAAACTGAAGGTAAATTAAGGACCATTCCAGGGAACAAGAAACTACAATATCCAGAAATTAATTCATATGATAAACCACATAAACATAATGAAGAAGAAAAATTATATGATCATATCAGTAGATACAGAAAAGAACAAAATTCAGAACCCATTTATCCTAAAAACTTTCAGCAACATGAAAGTAGAGGGAACATAGCTCAACATAATAAAAGCCATGTATGCCAAATCCACAGCCAACATCATACTTCGTTGTAAAAACTAAACATGTTTCCCTTACAATCAGGAACCAGGGATGTGCATTTTCACCACTGTTATTCAGCATAGTACTAGAAGTCATAGCCAGAGCAGTGAGATAAGAGGAAAAACTAAAATACACCCAAATTGGAAAGGAAAAAGTGAAACTATCATTATTTGCAGATGCCATGATACTGTATATGGAGAACCCCAGATTCCACCAGAAAACCACTAGAACTGATCGATTCAGTAAAATAACAGGGTACAAAATAAATATCCAAAAATCTGTTCCATTTTATACATTAATAGTGAGCTAACAGGAAAAGGGGAAAAAACTAAGAAAACAGTCAAATTTAAAATTGCATTTTAAAAAAATTACCCGAAAGAAAATTAAACCAAGGAGATAAAAGACCTGTACTCATAAAATTCTAAAATACTGAGAAAAGAAATTGAAAAAGATACAAATAAATTGCAAAATAAATGGTGTATATGGATATCATAGATAGGAAGAATTGACATCATAAAATGTCTATACCACCCAAAGCAGTCAATAGATTTATCACAATTTCTATCACAATCCCAATGGCATATTTCATAGAACTAGAACAAATAATCCAAAAGTGTACATGGAACCACAAAAAAAACTCCAGGTAGTCTCAGCAATCTTGGGAAAGTGGAACAAAGTTCGGACCATATTACTACTGATAACAAAGCATACTACGTGAAATCAAAGCACTGTTACTGGCATAAAACCAGACACAGATGAACAGAATAGAGGTCCCAGAAATAAACACACACCTCTATGATCCTTTAATATTGGACAAAGAAGACAAGAATATGCAATGGCATAGAAACAGTCTATTAAACAATATTGAAAAAATTGGACAGATATATGCAAAAAAAATAAACAATCACCAATTTACACCATATACAAGAATAAACCCTGAATAGATTAAAGACAAACGTGAGACTCAAAACCATAAAACTCCTAGATGAAAACATAGGCAGTAGAATCTTGGACATTTCTGTTAGCAGTATTTTTTTCTGATATATCTTCTGGGCAAAGAAAACAAAAGAAAAAATGAGGAAATGGGACTGCATCAAACTAAAAAGTTTTGCACAGCAAAGGAAACTGTCAACAAAATGAAGAAATAACCCACTGGACGGGAGAAGATAACTTCCGATAACTTCCAATGATATATTCAATAAGGGGTAGATCTCCACAATTTTTAAACAACTCATACAACTCAGCACCAAAATATATATGTGGTCTGTCCAGAAGATACCCAGCCATGTAATATGAAAATTAGAGACATTTTTTGAGGAAGATACAAGAAACAGTACGTGTAAGACAATGACACCTCAGTCTCCTTCAAAGTAGGCACCTTGGGACCTCACACAGTTCTCCCATCACCATCAGCTGCTTCATCATATTTTCCTGAATCTCATGAATGATCTGAAATCTTCACTTTCAAAGGTGATTTTAGTTTGAGGAAAAGCCAGAAGTCGCAGGGCGCTGAATCTAAGCTGTAGGGGGGTTAAGTCAACTGAGTGATTTGATGTTTCACAAAAAAAAAACTCTGCATGAGACATGATGCAAGAGCGGGTACATTGTCATGATGAACCTGCCAATCACCAGTTGCCTATAGCTGTGGCCTTCTGAATCATCCGAATAGTTTCTGTGGAGTAATGTTCAAGCTTAATACAAAATTGAATTCAGATTCGTTGCTTGCTCTATCTGCTGAGTCATTTTGAATGCAACAACCACGCAGTACAAGGCATCTAATGCCCCCACTGACTACTACAATGCAGTCATCATTGTTCACTCATGGGCATTCCAGTCCTCTCTCCTTGGCAGTCACATTACATCAGTGCTGCACAAACCATTCTCAATATATTGACAATGGCTGGACTTTTTCTGGACAGACTATGTATAATTTATTTATTTTTTATTTTAATCATTGTTCAAGTACAGTTTTCTCCCCTTTACTCCCATTCAATTTATTTATTTTTAAGTATATTTTCTTGATTGTGCTATTACAGTTTTCCCAATTTTCCCCCCTTTATTTCCCCTTGGCCCCACACCCCCCCAGCCCTCAAGCATTTCCTTCCCCCTTAGCTCATGTCTATGGATTGATTGTACATATAAGTTCTTTGAATTCTCTGTTTGCCATACCAGTCTTAACCTCTCCCCATCTATTTTATGCCTACCAATTATGCTTATTCCTTGTACCTTTCCTGCCCATTCTTCCTTTCCCTCTCCCCACTGAAATCCCTCCATATGATGTCCATTTCTCTGATTCTGTTCCTGTTCTAGTTGTTGCTTAGTTTACGTATTCTTTTTTTTAGGTTCAGTTGTTAATAGTTGTGAGTTTGTTGTCCTTTTACTGTTCATAGTTTTTGATCTGCTATTCCTTAGATAAATCCCTTTAATATTTCATATAATAAGGGCTTGGTGATGATGGACTCCTTTAACTTCACCTTATCTGGGAAGCACTTTATCTGGCCTTCCATTCTAAACGATAGATTTGCTGGATAGAGTCATCTCGGATGTAGGTCCTTGCCTTTCTTGACTTCAAATACTTCTTTCCATTCCCTACTTAACTATAACGTTTCTTTTGGGAAATCAGCTGATAGCCTTATAGGAATTCCTTTGTAGGTAGCTCTCCTTTCCTCTTGCTGCTTTTAAGATTCTCTCTTTATCTTTAATCATAGCTAATGTCATGATGTGTCTTAGTGTGTTCCTCTTTGGGTCCAATTTCTTTGAGCCTCTCTGAGCTCCCTAGACTTCCTGGAAGACTGTTTCCTTGGCCACGTTGAGGAAGTTTTCCTTCATTATTTGTCCAAATTAATTTTCAACTTCTTCCTCTTGTTCTCCTGGCACCCCTATGATTCTTACGTTAGAACATTTAAAGTTGTCCTAGTTTCCTAACCCTCTCCTCATTTTTTTGAATTCTTGTTTCTTCATTCTGTTCCAGCTGGATGTTTATTTCTTCCTTTTGTTCTAAATCAGTGATTTGAGTCCTAGTTTCCTTCCCTTCACTGTTGGTTCCCTGAATATTTTGCTTTATTTCACTTTGGGTAACCTTCATCTGTTCTTTCATTTTGGAACTGAGCTAAATCATTTCTGTGAGCATCCTGATTACCAGTGTTTTGAACTCCGGGTCAGATAAGTTGGCTCTCTCCTTGTCACTTAACTCTTTTTCTGGAGTTTTGCTCTGTTCTTTCATTTGGATTATATTTCTTTGTCTTGGCACACCTATTATGTTATGGCGGGACGGGACATTAGGTATTCAGCCATCTGAGGCAATCCTCTTTGCTGTGTTGTGGTGCTCTCTGTGGGAGAGGGGTCAGATAGAGAACCATGTGACTTGCTTGGCTCTAGCCCCACTTTCTTAACTTTTTTTTATTGTTGTTCAAGTACAGTTGCCTCTGTTTTCCAACCCCACTTCCCCCAACCCAACCATCCCTACTTCTCATCCTTGATCCTACCCACCTTTGGTTTTGTGCCCTTTATAGGTGTTCCTGTTAACCCTTCCCCTTTTTCTTGCTAATATCCCCTCCCCTCTGGTTACTGTCGGTTTGTTCTTAATTTCGATGTCTCTGGTTATATTTTGCTTGCTTGTTTGTTTTGTTGATTAGGTTACACTTATAGGTGAGATCATATGGTATTTGTCTTTTACCACCTGGCATATTTCACTTAGCATAATGCTCTCCAGTTCCCTCCATGCTGTTGTGAAGGGTAGGAGCTCCTTCTTTCTGCTGTGTAGTATTCCACTGTGTAAATGTGCCATAATTTTTTGATCCATTCATTTACTGATAGGCATTTAGGTTGCTTCCAGCTCTTACTAGCCCCATTTTCCAACGAACTCTGCCACTTGAGACTGGGAGTTTCTCCCTCCATAGCAACCCCCACAGTAGTTTACAGTTAGCTTGAGTCTTTAGTTTCCCATTCAACTAGACCCTCCTCACTCACGTGGTCCACAGCCTTGCTGCGGGTTCTCTCCTCCTGCCCAGCTGCCCCTCTCCGTCCCTCCTACTGGTCTGGCCAATGTTTAATTCCTTGGTTGTCGGAATTCCATGCAGTTTGATTTTCTGGCACTTCTGATTGTTTATTGTTTTTGATTGGTTGTTGTCTTCCTTTTGGTTATGCTAGGAAGCAAAGGGTTTTTATCTACACCTCCATCTTGGCCGCAACTCCCCCCAGTGTTAGTATTTTCTTAATAATTTTTTGTAGTTCTATCGTGACCATTGTCACTTCTCAGTTGTTGTTGTTTTTAAGTCTTCTAATGTTCAATTATAATTATTTTTCTAAGATAATCAACTGCCATACAGGATGACTCTTTCCACAGCAATCTAAAATGCCATTTTTCTTAATGTACACTTAGAAAATTGCATTTCCTCCAAATTGTCTTTACCAATTTGGAGGAAATGCAAAATCCTGATTGTAGGGTTTCTCAAATTATAATGTTTTTCCTGAACTGGATTCAATAAGATCATGGAGCCATCATAGTCTCATGGGCTTCTGGTTACATTAATGATCTGTTTTGGGACCAGGCTAGAGGCTGGCATTCCATTCAGAGGGTGTATTGCTCCTTCTGCTATGGCAGGGAATTAAAAAATGAGAAACCATTTTTGTCATCTGAAGAATTCTTTAACATTTGATTGTGTAGTTAATAGAGACCAAGGCTGTGCCTTGATTTTCTATTTGTGAAAGTCACACTTTAAGTAAAAAATTTCTTGCAAACCATCATATATTATCAGATATGGTAGAATTTTTATCGTGGTATCATGGTATCTTTTCAAAAGAAAAAGTTCTTCATAGGAGTTATTTTGTTTGTTTGTTGTATATTAAATGTCAATGATCACAGAAACTTCTGGCTTTTCTTCATTCTAGGCCTGCATTGCTGAATATTTTATTGCTTTGACTTTGTTTTCTGAGGGGTCTTGGACAATGACATATTTTTTCCCTACCCATTTGACCATAGTTTGAAATTTCTTTGATAAATACTAAGCACTTTCACTTACCAGGGTATAAAGAATTCATCATTTCTAAACTTATAAAGCTAGTCATCCAAAAGTGAAAGAGAAGAGACTGTAAGTCATCTCCTTTTGTTTCTACTTCTATGGTTTGGTGGGCCTCCTCAGTTCTAGTATCTGTCCCATAGCCAAATGTGGCCACTGCACATTGCTCCAATGCTTCTTCCAGAGTATCTCCCCGTGCATGTAACTAGACATCCCCTGAATGATCCAAATACTGATACTTCCAGTTGACTGGAAGATACTTGGCCTTGGTCACCTTCTGCTCCTCAAATTGTAGTCTCTATTACCTTCCTCTTCCTGCATCACAATTTCCTTCTCTTTCGTTTCTGACTTTATTTATTTAGATCCTCCCTCTTTTCATCTTGATGAGTCTGGTTAAAGGTTTATCAGTTTTGTCTAGGTTTTTAGGTTGTGCTTTGGTGTGGTCTGAAGCTTTCCATCAGGTGGCCTGACTCTGGGGCCTTCTGGGAGGTGCAGGCCAATGTCAACCACTGCCTGTGCCCTACCTAGATGCATTACAAGGAGTTGTGCAGATGGTCGCCACTTGTGCTGGGGTTGGAGGTACCTGAAAGAGGTGAAGTTGTGAACTGGGGCCACTGCCACTAGTGCTGGGTCTGGGGTCACTTATCAGGAGGTATAGAGCCCATTGAGGCCAGATGCTGCTTGTTGGAGGTTTGTTCACCTTGTTGATTCACCTCGAGGAGAATTTAGGAGAGTCTACAGCATGAGCCAAATTGGCTATTTGTATGTAAACAACACTGAAGTGGCTTGAATGGGCCTGCAAGTTGGTGGGACAGAGTATCAGGGAATCACTAGGGCTGAGTTAACAGTGTTAGCCAGGGTAATGGAGACTCAGATATGGTGTTCACCTGTACCACCACCAGTGAGGCTAGATCGGTCAGGTCCTGAGGAAAGGCGACGGGGGATTGAGAAATAAAAGGCAGAGTCAAAGTGGGGTCAGGTGGAGTCCCTTCTCTAGGATGCAGAGGAGGGAATTGTTTATTGGTGAAGTCAGGCTGTATATATCGAGTAAGCTTTGAAGCAGAGCGTGAGAAAGACAAACCACAAGGCTAGGTACATTGTGTTTTTTAAGAACATTTGCTGCTCCTTGGTACAGTGATATAGCAAGCAGCCAAGTCATTCTTTTCTTACAACAATCTATCAGGCAGTCTTCTGTGGCCTAGGGCAGCTGTGCTGAACCTAGGGCCTGCTTCCAACTCCCTTGGCACACATTGTCCTGCTTGGCTCTCCACAACCTGCACCTAAATGGGGAGGGCTCAGGAAAGGAGAAATGCTTTGCCAGCATTTCTGTCTGGGAGAAAGCTGCCCCTCTAGCACTCACTCCAGTGCCAGACAAGTTAGTTCTTCCCTATATGTTTCAAGTTGATGCTTCAGTGCTGGAGCTCAGAGTGAGTTAGTCTGTCAGTGAGTAAGTTCATGTACTGGCCTTTGAAGAGGAACTCCTGGGAATTCAGAAGCTATCTATCTCACTCATTTATAATCCCTGCTGGTTTTTACAGATAGAAGTAATGGGTACTAATCTTTCCTGCACTGGTATCCTGAGCTGGGGGCCTGGGTTTGGACTGGGACCCCTTGCTCCTCTGAGGGAAACCTCTGCTGCTGTGATATTCCTCCTGATTTTAACAACCACATGTGGGTATGGGACCAACCCATCCTGTGTATGTGCCCCTCCCACCAGTCTCCATGTGGCTTCTTCTTTGTATCCTTAGGTATTGGACTTCTGTTTAGTCTTCAGGAGGCTCTCAATAATGATTTTCTTTTTTGTAATTTAGTTGTAATTTTTATGTGGTCATGGGAGGAAGTACAATGCTTTCCTACTTTGCCATCTTGACCAAAAGCTCAAAAAATGCATATTTTTAGGAAATTATAATCAAGGACAATCCCTGGGTAATTTGTAGATTCTTATCATAAACTCTGCAGGCATTTTTTTACACCTTTCTTCCCACATCCCCATTTCTCAATTAAAGAAGACTTAAAGCGTGTATGTTTTTTTTTTTTATGGGGAAGGTTTTCACAATTTTTATTTTTAATAACATTATTATATTTTACTCTTGTAGCTTTCCATGATATCTCCAATTAGTTAATAGTGGTGAAAAAATTCTTAAAACAAAATTACTTTATTTTTCTTTCTTTCTTAAAATTTTTGTACAATGCATTCCTTTGTCTTGTTTAAAACCAATGGAAGGATGACTGTAGGTATGCACCTGTGGGACCCTGGGTGAGAACAGGAACATACATATGTATGTACCTGATGCATAGGGGACCCTGGGTGAGAATGTGCTTTTTCCACAGGTCTCAGCCACCTTTGCAGCCAGTCTGGTCAGCAGTCCAGCCATTGGAGCATACCTCTCTGCCAGCTATGGAGACAGTCTTGTTGTACTGGTGGCCACAGTGGTGGCTCTTGTGGACATTTGCTTCATCTTATTGGCTGTTCCAGAATCTTTCCCAGAGAAAATGAGACCACTGTCCTGGGGAGTTCAGATTACTTGGAAACAAGCAGATCCTTTTGCGGTAAATAAAATTATGGAAACACTTTTCTAAGTATCTTTCTAAGTCATGCAAATAAAAAAAACATCTGTACAACCTCAAGCATCCCAGCAGTTGTTAATCCATTTCTGTCTCCAGTAAAAATACAAAAAAAATTACAAGGAAGGGATTGAGGTAGACTGTGCACCAAGGAATATGCAGGATTGATATTCCTTAAGTCAAGCATGTGGTTATCACAATGGAAAAGAGAAAAACTGTCTATTTAATCTGTCCCTGAGGAAGGAAAGAAGGGTTTTGTTTTGTTTGGGGTTTGTTTGTTTGTTTGTTTGTTTTTTCATGGTGGTTTTTATTGCCTTTTAAACAAAATGTGTGAAGGTGGCCATTTGAAGTAGTTGTTTTTATTCACTGAAATTCAAAAAGGATAAAAGTATTTGGTCTGACTAAAGTCCTTATTTTCTAAGTTGTCAAAACACATCCACTTAGACCAAAGGCTTTGAACTTGTTTTACAGATTGAATGGATTTTTTGTTTTCTAGAATGTTTTATTTTTTTGGCATGGGAGAATCTTATTAACATCTCAAAAAAAGTACTTAGAAGAAGAATTTTATGTCTCCCCTCTTGGTTGAAATTGTTCTTGAAGAAAATATGTTCAGAAAAAAATTAACCAGAGATTTGATTTTGCTTTTTTATCCCCCAAGTTTACCTTTTAGGAAAAATACATGTGATGAGAAAACTAACTCATCAGAAATTCTTTTCAAAAACGCCTCCTTGGGGACCCTGCCCATTCTATTTGTGCCCCATCTGTTTTGCCACATGGAGAAAGAAGGAAACCAGGCATACACCCACAGCTGGTCAGACCGCCCGCCTAATTTGTCAGCTAGTTTACAGACAAATTGAATACTAACATGTTAAAGAACAGAGTGAATTTATGTGTAATGAAACCCCTATCTGTTTATAGCTTTAAAGAAGTTGTATTATGAATGAAAAAGAGATGAGATTTTCTTAAATGATTCTGGAGCATTGTGTTTTTAGGGTCTGTTTATAGAATGTTCAGAGTCTGTTTCAGAATGTGAACCAGTATTGTTAAATAAAGAACAAGTATGTGTATGTGTATGCATTTAAGCTGTAATATTTGAAATATATACTGCAGAAATTAGAAATTGTAATCTCCACAGAAAGATGGTGATATATTTAATGTTAAAGTTTTCTTCCTTTTATAATCCATTCAACTTTCGTTATCCACCTTAACAATAAAGCCATTATCACAGAATATCAGTGACATTAGTTTCTATTTGCTCTTTTTTGAATTTTTCAATTACAGTTGACATACAATATTTTATTGGTTTCAGGTGTATCTCCCTGTGATTAGACATTATGTAACTTACTAAATGATCATCCTGATAAGTTTTGTACCCATGTGACACCATGAATGGTATTAGAATATTACTGACTATATTTACTATGCTTTTTGATTTTTATGTCTCTTTCTGCTTTTTCCTAGTCACTGAAGAAAGTTGGAAAAGATTCTACCGTCTTACTAATCTGCATTACTGTGTTTCTTTCTTACCTTCCTGAAGCTGGACAGTATTCAAGTTTTTTTCTCTATCTCAGGCAGGTGGGTAGTGGGTGTCTAGTAGCTTTTGAACATAAGGAAAATTAAGATTGGCTTCTGTCTAAAGGTATTTGGGGAAAATTCTTGCTTCAAGATATAAATGTAGGTGCTGACATATAATTAGTAGGCAAGAAACTTTTAACACAATGATGTTTTAAAATATAGTAAAATGTTTACTATGTAAAAAAATTCCTTGAGAATTATACATAAAGAAAATTAGTAGAAACAATGTCACAATGTTGTAAATCTTTATATTTTTAATATATGTTTATTTATTCTTAGAACAGAAAGGAGGGAGAAAGAGAGGCTAATAAACATTGATGTGTGAGAAAAACACTGATTGGTTGCCTCTCACACATACCTCAGCCTGGGACCTGGCCCACAACCCAGGCACACGCCCAGACCAGAAATTGAACCAGCGACTTTTCGTTTTGTGGGACAACACACAACCAACTCAGCTACACCCATAAGGGCTAATGTTTTAAATCTTTGATAGTATCCATTAAATTTTACAGACAGGGAAAGTTTACTTCAAAGTACCCTGCCAGCTTGCTGAGCCATCCTCAGTAGGCCACAGCTCAGTGTTGCTGTGGATTCCAGGGTGGCTCACAAACAATAATCAAAGTAATCTTTTGTCTCCTCTGATTTTTTCCTGTTTAAAAACTTATACTTTACTTTGTCCCCTCAAAAAGAAACTGACTTACGACATTTTTTTTTTTTTAGTTATTTTTTCCAGCTTTTCTTTCAGGTTTCTGAGATTGCTGAGGCCTGAGTTGCTTTCCATTGTAGTCCAACCTTGCTCTTTTATTGATTTCACTGGAACTCCTGTTGGTTTACTCCACTTGTCAGAGGAGTCCTCCTTAGATAAATTCCTCTATTTTGGAGATATTTTTATTTTTATATATTTTTAAAAGATTTTATTTATTTTATAGAGAGCGGAAGTGAGGGAGAAAAGAGGGAGAGAAATGTCAATGTGTGGTTGCCTCTCACAAGCCCCTAAATGGGGACCTGGCCTTCAACCCCAACGTCTTCCCTGACTGGGTATGGAACCGTTGACCCTTTGGTCCACAGGCTGGCACTCAATCCACTGAGCCCCACCAGCCAGGGCTCTCTATTTTGTAGATAGTTTTATTTATTTATTTAAATATATGTTATTGATTATGCTATTACAGTTGTCCCATTTCCCCCCCTTCACTCCCCTCCACCCTGCACACCCTCTCCCACCCACATTAGTTCATGTCCATGTGTCATACTTATAAGTTCTTTAGCTTCTACATTTCCCATACTATTCTTACCCTCCCCCTGTTTTATTTTCTATTTACCACCTATGTTACTTATTCTCTGTACTTTTCCCCCCTCTCTACTCCTCCCACTCCCCTGTTGCTAACCCTCCATGTGATCTCCATTTCTGTGGTTCTCTTCCTGTTTCGGTTGTTTGAGTAGTTTTTGTTTTTGTTTTAGGTGTGGTTGTTCATAATTGTGAGTTTGCTGTCATTTTATTATACATGTTTTTTATCTTCTTTTTCTTAGTTAAGTCCCTTTAACATTTCATAAAATAAACACTTGGTGATGATGAACTTCTTTAACTTGACCTTATCTGAGAAGCACTTGATCTTCCCTTCCATTCTAAATCATAGATTTGCTGGATAGAGCAATCTTGGATGTAGGTCCTTGCCTTTCATGACTTGGAATACTTCTTTCCAGCCCCTTCTTGCCTGTAAGGTCTCTTTTGAGAAATCAGCTGACAGTCTGATGGGAACTCCTTCGTAGGTAACTTTCTCCTTATCTCTTGCTGCTTCTAGAATTCTCTCCTTCGTTGTAATTTTGGCTAATGTAATTATGATGTGCCTTGGTGTGTTCCTCCTTGGGTCCTTCTTCTTTGGGACTCTCTGAGCTTCCTGGACTCCCTGGAAGTCTGTTTCCTTTGCCAGATTAGGGAAGTTCTCCTTTATTATTTGTTCATATAAGTTTTCCACTTGTTGCTCTTCCTTTTCCCCTTCTGGTACCCCTATAATTCAGATGTTGGAATGTTTACAGATATCCCAAAGGTTCCTAAGCCTTTCCTCATTTTTTTGAATTCTTGTTTCTTCATTCTGTTCTGATTGGATGTTTCTTCCTTCTGGTCCACTCCATTGATTGGAGTCCCAGTTTCCTTCCCATCACTAGTGGTTCCCTGTACATTTTCCTTTATTTCACTTAGCGTAGCCTTCATTTTTTCATCTAGTTTGCGACCAAGTTGAACCAGTTCTGTGAGCATCCCGATCACCAGTGTTTTGAACTGTGCATCTGATAGGTTGACTATCTCTTCATCGCTTAGTTGTAATTTTTCTGTTCTTTCATTTGGGCCATATTTTTTTGTCTTGACACGCCTGTTATGTAATGAGAGGCGGAGCCTTAGGTGTTCACCCAGGCAGGTCAACCCAGTTGCTGGGTTGTGACACTGTATGTGGGGGTGGGGTCCAAGAGGGAACAATGGCGCTAGCTCCACTCTCTGCCAGAGTTTAGTCCTTTCAGCCACTTCCCCCAAGCAAACCTGGCCCTTCTGGTACTGATTCCCATGTGGGTGGGCTTGTGCATATTCTAGGACCCTGTGAGTCTCTCCAACAACCTCTCCTGTGAGGCTGGGAGTCTCTGCCAGCACCTCAACTGGCACAGGTGTTTTCATTTGGTGTTTTGAGGCTTTATTTCCCGGTGCTGGAGCCCTGTGTTATGTGGTCTGTCTCACTTCCCAGTTTTGCCTGGTTGATTGGTCTGGATCAATGTGTCTATTTTAACTCCTTGGTTGTCAGACTTCTGTACAGTTCAGTTTTTTGTCAGTACTGGTTGTTTTTTTTGTTTCTATATTTTTATTGTCTTTATTTTGGTTGTGTGAGGAGGGACAGTGTGTCTACCTATGTCTCCATCTTGACCAGAAGTTGAAGAGGCTTTCTTTACTCCATTGTATGCATTTGCCCCTTTGTCAAAAATTAATTGACCATAGAGACATGGGTTTATTTCTGGACTCTCTGTTCTGTTCCATTGATCTATACGTCTGTTCTTATGCCACTAACATACTGTTTTGATTATAGTGACCTTTGTAGTGTAGTTTGATACCAAGTATTGTGATCCCTACTATGTTGTTCTTCATTCTTAAGATTGCTGAGGCTAATCAGGGTCTTTTTGAGTTCCATATAACTTTTTGAAATATTTATTCTTTTTTTCTTTTTTTTTTATTTAAATGAATGTTCAAGTACAGTTTTCTCCCCCTTACTCCCATTCAAGCCCTCCCACCCCCCTCCCTACCTCCCACCCAAT
>PVIA01009634.1:0-59208 GCA_004024845.1 Tonatia bakeri
CCAATTAAATGAAGTTCAATAAAGGACACAAATTCTGCTAAATGGAGGTTTCTCTGTCCACGGATAGACCATTCTCAGTCTCACAGCTTCACTACATAGAGTCACTTTGACTTTAAACTCTATTCCAGCTTGAGTTTGAATTCTTTCCTTTATGAAACCAAGAACCTACAGTGGGTTGCAGACCCCTGGGTCCCTGGACCCCTGGAACACCTGCATCAGTGGGAAAGAAAAGATAGCAGCCCCTGGCTATTAATAAATGTTACAAAGTCCCATTGTTCTCACCAAATGTTCAGTAGCTTTCCCTTGAATAAAGTTTCTCAATTGCTGTATGCTTTTGGCCATTTTCCAGAGCCCAGCAATGTTGGCTTTTAAGAATTTTGTTCATTTTTATCTTTTATTTTTTGGAAAAAAATTTCCACATATAGTTTTAAGCCACTGAGATTGGAGGATTGTTATTTGTTACCTACTCTGTCCTGACTGATGTAACAGTTCTCTCACACTCTCTCTCTCCCTCCCACCCCAACCCTACCCAGACCCCCTGAATCAGTCACACATACTTAAAACATTCAAAATTTAATCCCTACTTCCAGTTTCACCTCTAACATATAAAGAGCTATGGAGATCATTACTCCCTTTCTCACAAGAAAAAAAATGAACACACTAAAATTAATGAATTTTATTAGACCCATCATAAAAATGAGATCATAGGGCATACCATCACCCCAACATCTGGAGAGACAGGTGAATACAGAAAATCACAGTCAAGATCAGCTTACCTAAAGCAGAAGCTTCCGAACCAATGCCTGGCACAGAACAATTCAATGGTAACATTGATAAATTTCTGGAGGCTGAGTACAGACTAGCTTGAGAATTAAAAACTCCTGGAGGCCCAATGTTAGGGAACTAACTTTCATGACGGTTACTTTACCTCCAGGAACTTCACCAGATTGTCATGGTAAAGATGAGAGAAAAATCCCCTCATGTTTCAGGCAAGGAGAGGGGAAAACATAACCATTTAACAATATGCCAAGGTATTTTTAAATACCTCAGGACTTTCTCCATAACAAACCAGTAACATAGTTTTTTATTATCAAGTATTATGCACTGTACATAATTATATGCACTATACTTTTATACAACTGGCAACATAGTAGGCTTATTTACACCAACATCACCACAAACATGAACAAGGTATTGCACTGTGACATCATAATAACTACAATGTCACTATGTGATAAGAATTTTTCAGCTCCATTATAATCTTTCAGGACCACTGATATATGTGTGGTCCATCGTTGACCAAAATGCTGTTACATGGTGCAGAGCTAGAGTTTAAACCAGGGGAGTCCAACCTTTTGGTGTCTCCAGGCCACACTGAAGAAGAGCTCTCTTGGCCCACACATTAAATACACAAAGACTAATGAAAACTGATGGCCAGTAAGAAAAAGGTCTACGCATAATTTTTGTGATATCTGCCACCACAGATAAGCAAAAAAGTCCTCACATAATAACTCTAATTATTAGCCCTTTTGAGAATCTTTTAAAATCATCAAGCAGGTCCCAAGTTGGTGATCATTAATATAGAAAATTATATGTCTAAGTAATAAAATGTCATTGATGTTTTCTTATATTTTTATTATAAAAGTAAAAGAAAAGAGGGCAACATAAAACTAGTGGGATGTTTGACATGTATTTGAGTAACCAGTGCATCAATATCTGGTTTGATAGAAATAGTTACAATTCTCAGTCAGTTCCTGAGGTGCTCACCAGATATTTCAGTTCTAGTCTTACTCCTAATGTGTTTCATTTTTTAAAATAGTTGTTTGCCAATGTAGGTGCTACCAGATAGTGATGACATGAATAAGGTAGGATTGTGAAGCAAGGGATATTTGTCTCTGGGAAGATAGGACCTATAAAAGTCCAGTAAAGAGACATGATCACATTTTTCTTTAAGTTGAATGTCAGATTACAGTTCTAAGCATTCCATTTGAAAATTGGCAGGTAACATATTCATGTCAACTGAAAATGGAGTTGCAAATATAGCAAAATATTATTTTCCCAGAAATCTCAAAATCTGTTTTCAAATTCTTGTATCAAATCAAAAAACAAGGCTGCATATTTTTCACTGTTCACAGAACTGTGTTTATCCAATGTGTCAAAATGCATAAAATTGTTTGCCTTCATTTGAGCTTACTATAATTTCAGTTGCATTTAGAATGCTGTTATGGTTTGAAATATGGTATTGATAACTTAGTTCATCTTGAAGACATATGTTTAGCTCATTTAAAGGAATGGTTAAATCCACTAAAAATGCTAAATCTGTAAAAAGTTTTTGTCATCAAATTCCAGCACAAATTTACTTTTTGATACCGTAAGTGACTTGATAACATGTCACAAATCATAAAATCTTTTTAATATTTGGTTTAAACTTAGCCCCCTCACTTCTGAAAAGTAAATGATATTGCCATATTCAGCATCAATATTTTTAAGGAATTCCTGGAATTGGGAATGATTCAATACCTTGGCTTTTATGAAATTCACGGTCCTCATGATGATTTACATGGCATTATTCATTTTTCAAGCTTTTGTGCATAAATTTTCTTGATACTATTGAAAGGTTATCAAACATGAGTTTGGGTGGCAATTGCATCATCTTCTATTAATTTTACGAGTCCCTCTCTTTCATCTACTGTCACCAGGGCACCATTAGTAACTATACCAGATATGTTGACAATGAAAAAAAAAGTCATTTTAACATATTTTTTGCTACTTCATATAAATCTCTTGATTTAGTTGTGTCTCTTAATAGCACCAGAAACCATTTATTCAATGACATCACATCCATCATCAACACCTCTAATAAAAATGGCAAGTTGAGCGGTATCTGTAGCATCAATCCTATCATCTATCACCAAAGCATAAAATTTAAAATTAGCAGCTTTACTCTCCAAACTTCTTTGACAGATTTTCCAATTTCTTCAATTCACCTGGCTATAGTATGGTGAGACAAACTGATTTTAGAAATACCTGCCTTTTTTAGGGCAATTTATATCTGCCATACTTTCTATGCATTGCTTAGTAAGCTCACCATCAGTAAATAGTTTTGATTTTTTGCTATTAAATATGCTATCACATAACTAGTTTTACAATGGAATCTGCCCATGTTGTAACTTTTTGAAAAAAAATCTTTTAGAGAAGACAGACTTTTTTTTCCAGTTCTGCTCTTTTGTCCTTACAACACAATCCTTTGTACACACAGAATTTGGCAGCATGTTTGTGCATGCAATGCCTTTTCAAATTACAGTCTTTCAAAACCTGCACAAATTCCCTACAAATTAAGCAGAGTGCATAACTATGTGCCTCAAGAAAAAAGTAATTATCTGTCCACTTTTCATTGAACAATCTTCCTTCGTCTGTAATTTTTCTTTTGGGAGGCTCTTTTTCCTTTTGAGACATTCTTTTTGGATAAAAAATAAAAACTTTAATAGATAATGAATTTTACTACTATTATTATGAAAATTAACTGAAGAAAATAGAAAGCAAGGTTTGGGCCCTTCCACAGCCCTCTTGGCTGCCGATGCAGGGCAAGGTGGAAGGTCTATTAAAGCATAGTAGGTGATGTGTGAGGTTCCCCATATGTATGAAAGTACTTTTAATAATCAAATAGAATGCTTACCTGACTTCTCAATAACATTAAACATCTAATGTTGCAATGATAGGTTGAAATATTATTGATAATTGCTGCCTCGCTAACTAAGTCACCACGAGTTAGATGGTGTCAATTCTATTGTCTGCACTTTAAAGACAACACACTTGGAAGCTAAGCATCACCATAAAACTGAAGCCACACGTGTGCACAAACAGCAAGAGCATAATATATTTATTTTCTGTAGTAAAAAGTCTCATAATGTTTTAGGTAAATTTACAATTTTGTGTTTGCCCACATTCATAGCCATCTTGTGCCTCATGTGGCCTGTGGACAATGGGTTGGACATACCTGGTTTAAACCTAACTTGTTTGATTCTCGGCTAAAATAAAGAAATTGACATTCTTCAGAAGATTTAAATAGGATAGAGTCTCAAAACTTAATATCCGAAATCTCCATTGTACATCAAAAAATAACCAACATACCAACAACAAAGAAAGTCCGAACAACTCTCAAAACAAAGACAAACCATAAAAGTCAAACTTTATATGTCCCAAATGTTGGAATTACCACATAAGGACTTTAAAGCAGCTATAGTAATCATGCTCTTGAAATACATAAGAAGACTGAAAAATCAAAAAAATACAAAATGTGGTAAAGGACCATATGGAAATATCAGAATTGAAAATGTATAAATTCACTGATGGGTTTAATAGCAGAAGTTAATTCAGACAGAACATTTGAAGAATAAATGACTGAAAATCTCTCAAGTTTGGTAAGCATTCAAAAGCCAAAAAGTATAAATTCATGGAGAACCATGCTCAGGTATATAATAGTCAAATTTTTCAAAATCAAGACAATTAATCTTGAAAGCAGTCAGAAAAAATTTATATATATATATGTGTGTATATATATATATATATACACATATATATATATATATAATTCAAGTGACTGCACATTCTCATTAGAAACCAGAAGCTAGGATATATCTTTAAATAGTTTAAAGTAAAAAAAAAAGAGAGAGAAAATCTTTAACCTGGAATTCTATACCCAGCAAAAGTATTTTTCAAGAATCAAGGCAAAATAAAGACATTTATTTACAAAAATTTAAATGAAGAATATTCACTGCCAGGAGACCATCCCTAAATAAAATGCTAAAAAAAAAACCTCTCAATAAGGCAAACTTCACCAGAAAAAAAACTAGAAATTAGGGCATGAAGAAAGACCAATGGAAAAGGTAAACATCTGGGTACATATAATAGATATTTTCTTGTCTTAAGTTCTTTAAAATATGTCTATTGAAACCAAAAATTGTGAGATCGTGTGTAGAACTTACATTTGTTGGAGATAAATGCATACAGGGTAAGGCAAAAGTAGGTTTACAGTTGTGTACTCTTATACCAAGTTTAGCACCAAATTGATTATATATTATTATTTATTAATTAGTGTATTATTTTCCATACAAACAACTTTAAATCTACTTTTGCCTCATCCTATATAACAACTCTCACATAAGACAGGAGTGTAAAGAGACTCAAAACATCATAAGACTGTGACCAAATGCAGGTCTCATGTCTGCTGCAACAAAAGCAAAATAAAACGCATGAAACAGATGGTAGTGAGAGCAGAAGTGATTTATTTCAGATGGGAAACTCTTGTCCCAAAGCCCATCTTGCCATCTTTGGTCAAACCAGCAATTATTATGGGAATTGGTGAGAATTTGGTAAAGGAAAACTTCCCAGTGGAGTGCAGGCCTGCAAGTGCTGGTGAAAGGCAGTAGGGAGTATAGTGTAAATAGCCTCTGGAACAACTTCAAGCATTTCAACATTCCCATCATAGGGATGCCAGAAGGAGAAGAGAACAAGCAAGAAATTGGAAATGTATTTGAAAAAATAATTAAGAAAACCTACCCTAATTTGGTGAAGGAAATAGCAAGTCCGAGAAACACAGAGAGTTCCAAACAAGATGGATGCAGAGGGTCATAAATTACTTCTTAAAAAGCTCATAGAATTAATAAATAATTTTAGTAAGGTGACAGAATACAAGAAAATACAAAAAGAATTGTACTTCTTTATACTTGAATAAATAATTGCAAATTGAAATTAAAAAGTACCATTTTAAAAGCATCAGAAAATGAAATACCTAGGTATAACAATTGTAACAATTACAAATATAACAATATATGTGTAGTATCTTTATACTGAAAACTGCAAAGCACTGATAAAGTGACTCAGAGAAGACCAAAATAAATGAAGTGATAGACTATGTTCACGGGTTGAAAGACTCAGTATAATCAAGTTTTCTGATTTTCCCAAATGGATCTACAAATTTGTAGTAATCCCAATAAATATTTTAGCAGGATTTCTTGTGTATATCAAGTCTATTCAAAACTTTACATGGAAAAATTTAAAAACTAGTCTACAAAGAGTGTTTTTCAAAAAAGGATCAAACTGAAGTGTACATTTCAAGTCTTAGTATAAAGCTGTAGTAGACAAGGTAATGAAGTAGAGATTTCAGAAATAGATATATGATGTACATATTGTAAACTATTGCCATTTGCAAAAGTGTAAAGGCAAGTCAATGGAGAAAGAATATTTTCAACAAATGGTGTTAAAATAACTGGACATCCATGTGCAAAAATATGAATATCTTTCTATATCTTACTCTTTATACAAAAATTGGCTCAAAATGGATTCTAGATCCATAGTTTAATACTTTAACATAAGGTATTAAACTATTAAAATTTAGAATAAAATATGAGACAATCTTTTTTGGTCTTAATTTTGCCTAAAATTTTAGGCAAAAATTTCTAAAATTTGAAACTAAAAATCAACCAGTAAAGATAAAATTGATAGTTGTACTTTATCAAAATTAATGGCACTGTTAAAAGATGAATAGATAAAACATAGGTTATGAAAAATTTTATAAATCTCATATCTAACAAGGGCATTGGATCTAGAATATATAAATATATCTTAGAACTCAATAATAAAATTAATCACCCAATTAAAAATTTTTGTAGGCATTTTACCAAACAAAATTTATGGATGATAACTACATTAAAAGGTACTCAACATCATTAAATATTAGAGCAAATTATGGAAATTAAAACCATAATAAGATCAATGAGATACTACTATAAAGATTTTAGAATAGCTATTTAAAAGAAAAGTAACAATATCAAGTGCTGATAAGGATGCAGAGTTATTTGAAGTTTTATACATTACTGGACATAAAAAATGCTACAGACACAATGGAAAACATTTCAGCAGCTTATAGAGTTACTTTTATAGTTACCATATGACATCAGTTCTACCCCTAGATTTTTGCCCTATAGAAATGGAAACTGATGTTCAGCGAAATCTGTATGTGAATGTTTATAGCAACTTTATCAAATATTGGCTGAAACTGAAAACATTACAAGTTTCCCTTAATTGGGAAATGGATAAATAAGCTACAATATATCTATCATATGGAGTACTTTTGAGCAATAAGAAGAAACCAACTATTGAAAAACATTAAAAAGCATAGACAGATCTAAAATGTATATTAAGTAAAAGAAGCAAGACTATAAATACTGTATGATTCCATTCACATAATAATCAGAAAAAGGCAGAAGTATAGGACTAGAGAATAAATCATTAGTTACCAGTGGTTAAAGAGGTAGGGGAAAGTTTGACTAAAAAGACTCAGTGTAGTGAGTTTGAGAGACAATGTGATATAAATGTTCTGTATAGCATGTTGGTTGTGGAGGTGATATACAAGTCAATGTATTTATCAAACTCACACAACTGTACACCGAAAATGTGAATTTTACTATTTGTAAATTACTTTTTGTGGTGTAAATTACTTATAGTGTAAACAATAGCATAACAGATGGGAGTAATTAGAAATTGCTACTGTAAAAATTTTACACTGTACATGAAATGGCATTATATTACTATATTATTTGAAGGTAGATTGTATTAAGTTAAAATATATATATATAAAGAGGCATAACTAATAAGCTAATAGTGAGAATAAAATGAAATTATGAAAACCTATTCATTTAATCCAAAACAAAGCGGAAAAAAAGAACAGGGATAAAGATCAGATGTGGCAAATGAAAAATAACTAGCAAGACAGCAATTAAATGGAAATATTTTAAACACTTTAATTAAAAGGCATATTTTGTCAGAGTGAATGGAAAAACAAAAACAATTCTTTGTTTTAATTTTCTTTTTTTTTTAAGATTTTATTTATTTATTTTTAGAGAGGGAAGGGAGGGAGAAAGAGAGAGAGAGAAACATCAATGTGCATTTGCTGGGGTCCTGCAACCAGGCATGTGCCCTGACTGGGTATCGAACCAGCGATGCTTTGGTTCGCAGCCCACATTCAATCCACTGAGCTATGCCAGCCAGGAAAAACAATTCTATGTTACCTATAAATTCCACTTTTAAAGACATAGTAGGTTAAAAGTGAAATTTAAATGTTCTCATTAAAAGATATTAGGAAATCAAACAAAACACAGTCTGGAAGAAAATATTCACCACATTTATTGGTAATTTATCTGACTAAGAAATTGTGCCCAGAATGTAGTTAAAATGCCTACAATTCAATTTTTCAGTTAAATAACTTAATCATACAAATGGGGAAAAGTCCTTGGACAGATACACCTCAATGTGAATTGAGCCTAAGAAAGCCTAAGAAAATTTAAAGAGCTCATACACACACAAAACCTACACCCTCATGAGAATGGCTAAAAAAAAGAACAATAATAACATTATGTGTCAGGAAGGATGTGGAAAAAATAGAATTCTCCCACATGCCTGGTGGGAATTAAAATAATAAACCTATGTCTATATATCTAACTTTTTTATTCTTTCAGTCAGACTAATTCCCCATAAAATTAAAAATGAACATCTTCCTATGGTATTTTCTAATATCCCAACTGTATTGTCATGTCTTCTTTTTTGTTCCTATGACTAAAAATTTATGCATCCTGTCTTTTGCATTTGCACAGGCTTGTCAAAAGTGCAACTGTATTTTCATTTCACTAATTTCTGCTTTTATCATTATTATTTCTGTCTTCTTACAATATATTTTTGGAATTAGTCTTTAAGGAGACAAATAGCTGCATATATAATACTCAAGCACTGTGAAAAGTAAAATATTTAAAAGATAAAGTAAAACATTCTCTAGCTTTATAATGTGTTAATTTTAGGGATTCAAGAAGCCAGAACTTTGCAGGAATAAGAGAAATCAAGAAAAGATTTATTCTCCATTCACACATTTTAAGGCTATAAATTTTTCTCTATTATCTAATGTAACTGTATTTTGCCTTGGAATATACATTCTTTTCTAAATATTTTATAATTTCTATTTTGATATCTTTCCCCTCTCTCTCTGTCTCTCTGTCTCTCTCTCTCTCTCTTTTTCTCTCATTCTATCTCTCTCCTGCCCTGCCTTCCTATCTCTCTCTTCCCTCCTTCTCTTCCTTGCTTCCTTTCTTCCTCTTCCCTTTTTTGTTCCTGGAATTATTTTTGCGTGCTCTTAGTGTCCAAACATTTTGAGTGGGGATATAGATTTATTTGGCTATCCATTTTCATTTTTGATTTTGAATTGTATTGCATGTATTCAAAAGTCTTAATCGGAAGCTATTACCAGTTTTTATTTGTGTTTGTTGAGTTTAGACTAGCTTGTGGTATTATGTTCCACATGGATTATATTTTTATTGTTGTAAAATATACATAACATAAATCTTGCCATTTTAAGCATTTTTAAGTGTATAACTCAGTAGCATTAGTAAGGTTTGATATTATCTAATTGTTAGTTGTAAGCTTATTACATATCTACTAAATCAACATTATTAATTGTGTTGTTCAAATCTTCCATATTTTTAACTTTTTGCTGTTTTTATACCCATTGAGAGATATAAATTTTATTGTCGTACTTTCATATTTTTTCCTTGCAGTTTTGTGGGTTTTCCACCACATACTTTGACACAATATTATAAGCACCACAATTATTTATCCTTCCAGCAAATCATCTTATTGATATATAATTATCCTAATTAACACATTACATTTTGCCTTAAATTTTATTTTATTTTATAATGTTATTACCATAATCAAGTGGAGTGGCCTAAGAAAATAGTACTTTCAGTAGATGGACATGATCAGATTTATTTTGTTTTCAGTGGCTGGCCATGTAAAAATAGCTATAAACCTCATGGGTAAAAAGGGAATTCTATGGGATGAAAAACAAAGAAAAATTTTTATTTGATTCAAACCTCTGTGGGATCACTCTGTTTTCCCTTCCCTGTGGTCAGTTGACTTTCCTCTGAAGATATGCAATATGCTGCTACTCCATGTGGCACTGAGTCATCCTCTTTGAAGTAAACTGGGGGATTGGCAATTTACAGTACCTGGCATTTTTTCTTCCCTTTCATACCTGTGTTATTTTCAGCTTCAGGGAAGTTTTAGATACAATGTGTTCTCTCAGTCATTACTCCCTCAAGATCTAAACTCCTAAATTTGTTTCTTGGCTGTAAAGTCTGGGAGTGGAAGCTATGATCCTTTTAATGGCACATTTATTTTTAAAGCAGTCAATATTAACTAAAGTTTGCCCACTCAGTATTCCCAGGAGGCATGGAAAGCTCTGCTATTAATCTTTATTTTGGTTAAATTAGAATGAAAATAAAATTGAATGGTAAGCAATAGATCTTGATCCAAGGCACCATGAAATGAAATTTCTATATTATACTGCATACCCAGGTACTGATTTTTACTTTTTTTTCACTGTAGTATTTTTTAAAATATATTTTATTGGTTATGCTATTACAGTTGTCTCATTCCCCCCCCCCTTTATTCCCCTGGGCCCTGTGCACCCTCTCCCATCCATTTCACTCCCCTTTAGTTCACGTCCATGGGTCATATATATATATAAGTTATTTGGCTTCTACATTTCCCATACTATTCTTAACCTTCCCCTGTCTATCTTCAACCTACCATTTATGCTACTTATTTTCTATACCTTTCGCCCTCTCTCCCCACCCACTCCCTCACTGATAACCGTCCACAAGATCTCCATTTCCGTGATTCTGTTCCACTTCTAGTTGCTTTTGTTGTTATTGTTTTTTGTTTTAGATTCGCCTGTTAATAACTGTGTTTGTTGTCATTTTAGGGTTCGTATTTTTTATCTTTTTTTTCTTAGATAAGTCCCTTTAATATTTCATAAAATAAGGGCTTGATGATGATGAACTCTTTTAACTTGACCTTATCTGGGAAGCACTTTATCTGGCCTTCCATTCTAAATGATAGCTTTTGGGTAGATTAATCTTGGATGTAGGTCCTCGCCTTTCAAGACTTCAAATATTTCTTTCCAGCCCCTTCTTACGTGCAAGGCTTCTTTTGAGAAATCAGCTGACAAGTCTGATGGGAACTCCTTTGTAGGTAACTCTCTCCTTTTCTCTTGCTGCTTTTAAGATTCTCTCCTTATCTTTAATCTTGGATAATGTAATTATGATGTGCCTTAGTGTGTTCCTCCTTGGGTCCAAATTTTTGGGGACTCTCTGAGCTTCCTAGGCTTCCTGGAAGTCTATTTTCTTTACCAGATTGGGGAAATTCTTCTTCATTATGTTTTCAAATAAGTTTTCAATTTCTTGCTCTTGCTCTTCTCCTTCTGGCACCCCTATGATTCAGATGTTGGAACGTTTAAAGATGTCCTGGAGGTTCCTGAGCTTCTCCTCATTTTTAAAAATTTTTTTCTTCATTATGTCCTGGATGAATGTTTCTTTCTTCCTTCTGGTCCACACCATTGATTTGAGTCCTAGTTTCCTTCCCATCATTGTTGGTTCGCTATACATTTTCCTTTATTTCACTTGGCATAGCCTTCATTTCTTCATCTAATTTGTGACCATATTCAACCAATTCTGTGACCACCCCGATTACCAGTATTTTGAGCTATACACCTCATAGGTTGGCTATCTCTTTGTTGCTTAGTTGTATTTTTTTTGGAGCTTGGATCTGGTCTTTCATTTGGGCCATATTTTTGTCTCAGCACACCTGTTATGTAGTGAGGGGCAGAGCCTTAGGTGTTCACCAGGGTCGGGCAACCCACATAGCTGTGTTGGGATGCTATATGTGAGGGAGGGGTCTGAGAAGGAACAGTGTCACTTGCTCCACTCTCTGCCAATTTTCAGTAACTTCTCCCACTACCCACAATGAAATTTGACCCTTCTGGTGCTGATTCCCAGGTGGATAGTTTTGTATATATTCTAGGACCCTGTGGGTCTCGGCAACAAACTCTCCCATGAGACTGGGAGTTTCTCCCACTGCTGCAAACTCCGATAGGTTTTTACAATTAGAGATTTTGAGGCTTTATTTCCCTGCACTGGAGCCCTGGGTTGCACAGTCTGTCTTGCTCCCCAGTTTACCTGCGAGCGAATGTGGGACTGCCCAGTCCACAGTCCACTGCCTCGCTGGGTCTACCAGCTGCAGCCTTGCCCATGCCCACCGTGGTCCTCTGCTTTGCTCACCACCTTGCCACAAGCAAGTTCTCTCTGCCTGGAATGCCCTTCTCTGCCCTTCCTACCAGATGAAAGTTTCTTCTTTAGCTCCTTGGTTGTTGGACTTCCATACAGTTCAATTTTCTGGCAGTTCTGGTTGTTTTTTGTTTTTAAATTTGTTGTTGTCGTCCTTCTTTTGGTTGTAGGAGGAGGCACCATGTGTCTATCTATACCTACATCTTGGCTGGAAGTGTTTTTTACTTTTAGATTATAAAGAGTGAACTCATACTAACATGACCCCATTCCTATTTTGTCAAGTAACTTTTGTCTATTTTACATGTCAATTAAAAGCAGCTGTTTATTTCAGTCAAATGTTAGATGCCCTTGCCACTATTTTTATGTAAAATGTAGCCTCACCCACTTTGTGCAAAAAAAAGATTTCCATAGTTTATTACAGTTCACACATGACTTTTACTTCCTTAACCCACCTCACTCCTAGTCTCCCTTTCATAGGACATTTTGGTATACCACTTTTTGAACAGATTATATATACACTGGAGAGCTGTCCAATTCTATAAAATGTCCCCTCTTAACATCACTGGTTATTGTCAACCTTTGGCATATTTGGATACATTCAGAGAAGCATCAACATCTGCCTCTTCATCTGTTTCCTGGCTGTTTATTCTTTTGTAAGAGGTTTTCCACAAAATATGGTATTCTAATTTCCCATATCTATGCTATAGTCTCTCAGGTTCACTTTGCAAACTAATAAACCTGCCAGCTAAAATTAATAGATATGGGGGGAGACATTCCTTTGGATCAATTGGTGATTTTTATTTGCTTTCATTGTAGTAAAGTATAAATAACAAATTTGCTCTCAGCCATTATTAAATATACTATTCAATGGTATTAAGTGCATTCACATTGTTATGCAACCATCACTACCACCCATGCCCAGAACTCTTTCATTGTGCAAAACTGAAAGTCTGCACTCATTGAACACTAATTTCCCATTTCCCTTTACCCTCAAGCTCCTGACAACCACTTCTATACTTTCAGTCTCTATGAGTTGGACTCATATAAAGTGACTGATAAAAGTGGAATTGTGCAATAGTTTTTATTTTGTATCTGGTTTATTTCACTTGACACAATTTCCTCAAGATTCATCCATGTTGTAGCATATGTGAGTTTTTCTTTGTAAGGTTGAATATTATTCCATTGTACATACTGCACATGGATATTTTTGACAATGGGTTATAGTCCATTACCATCCTTATTGTGTATTTTTTATTGTACTGCCAGATTCTATTTCTTAGTATTTTATGTTTGTCATCAACATTTATAGTGATAGTGATCTACAGTTTTTATATTATATGCTACCTTTTTAGTACTGTTAATAGTTAAATGGCACAAGAACGTTACCAGCAATTGGACCTTGGTTCAATGACCTCAGTATTTGAGCTCTGGCTAAGAAAGAATTCTGAATCAAGACTGAAATACAAGCAAAGGTTTGTTTAGAAAGTCACAGAGGTGGAAGAGGTAAGCCAGCGGGGCTGTGCGGGCTCAGGAAACAAGGTACAGAGATTTTTAGAAAGGCTCCTTGGAATTTTGAAGAAAGAAAACAAGAATATATGTTCCTGGGAGAAGGAGAGAGAGAGAGGCTCAGGTGTGCTTCAGAGAAAACATGAGCTGGGGAAAGAAGAGGGTGGGGAAGGCTCTGGGATTCCTGATACCCAGCCATGCTGGGTCCTCCATCCTGAGGATTTTTAACCACTCTTGAAAGGCTGGGATCTTAGGGGAGGTCTCAGGGGAGGATCTCAATAGAATATTAATTAGCTTCTTAAAATGTGTCCTTTCAGGGTCGTTGCCAAGACAGGGAGTCACTAGACATCAAGCTGGTCTTGATGTCAGCTATAGCAGCGCCCCACTTGGTTTTGCTGTACTTCTGGGACTGGAGCTGACACAAAACTGAGGCTGCATGTTATCTCTAGTTTCACCAAAACTATGTCTCTGTGGTCAATGAGACCTGAGGCTTTGTTCCCAAAATATTTGATGGGGGCCAGAACCTCATTGTGTTGAAGGCTTAATGCTTAAGGGAGTGATCGTGCAAGGTCTCATATGGGAATCATCAGTTCATTCTCCAGCCTCCTTGTTCCTTCTCCAAGGGGGTCTAAGGTCATATAATTAGAGATATGCCAGGGGAGGAAAGGTCAAGGGATGGTCTGAACTACATGACCAGTGATATGCTAGGAAAGGATGGTCACCCTGTGGGTGAGGTCCTTGTTTCTCAGTTTTGCTTATTTCTAGGTACCCCAGGCTTTCCTCCCTGGTGACCTTCTGTACCTGGTCTATGGTTCCTACTCTGCTCATGTCTGTCTAAATTCCTACCACAGTACAACTTTTACATAGGTGTTGTAAGAGTAATCAGAAAGTTTTAGAACAGATAAATTAAAAATTAATCTATTTATTTTAAGTTTGGAGGAATTTCCACATAAAGTATTTCAGATTGAGTAGAATTGCTTTAGTTAGTTTTCTCTCTGACTTTGTCTCTGCCTCTCCTTCTCTCTCAGCAGTTAATTAGTTATACTTTCATTTTATCTTATATTTTGTCTTATTTAGAATAGGTTTCTAAAAAGTGCGTTTTAATAATTATTTTAAATTTCTCTATAACTTGTCATTTTCCTATTCTCCTTTCTAATTTTACATTCTTACAGTCTTCCCCTTGACCATCCCTTGATTCATCATCTACTAAGTTTGATCTGGTTGCTGCCTATTTTTCTCTTGAAAGTAGAGCTCATGATAGATGCATCCAGCCTGTTATTTTTCTTTTTTCTGACTTGTTTTTATAACCACACTAATTTTTCCCTCCTGCCATTCCTAGATTTGCTTTCTATTACTTTTTAACAACATAAGTTTTATTATAAATTCTGCTTACCTCTGAGTATAGGTTTGACAATAAGTTATGGATTTTATTTGGAGTTTTCCTATTATTGCTATTTTCTAAATTCTGCATTTTCAGGCTTGACTCTCTCTTTGATCCTAAAGTTATTTTCCAGATGTTTTTACAATTTCAAAATAGTTAGGGTTTTACTTTTTTAATTTTTTTAAAGATTTATTTATTTATTTATCCCCAGAGAGGGAAGGGAGGGAGAAAGAGAGAGAGAGAGAAACACCAATGCGCAGTTGCTGGGGGTTGTGGCCTGCAACCCAGGCATGTGCCCTGACTGGGAATCAACCTGCGATGCTTTGGTTCGCAGCCCATGCTCAATCCACTGAGCTACACCAGCCAGGGCAGGTTTTACTTTTTTAATGGTTGGTACTTATTTATAGTATTGTTATATAACCAAAAATACACAATTTTTATTGTCTTATTTATAATTATATTTCTTTTTAATCTAATATACTGCTAGATTTTATAAATGTTCTATGAACGTTTGAACTGAAATTCCAGTGTTCATTTATAAGGTATATATTTCAATATATTTTAGACCTATTTGGTAAACTTTATTGTTTCACAGAAATGTTCTATGTATGTAATTATTACGTTTTATTATCATGAACTAAGAAAATGTGTTAAACTCTCCTACTGCTGTTTTTTGACACAATTTTTATTTTATTTTAAATCACTAAAAGAAACTAGATTTTGGAAGAGCTTCAGTGATCTCAGCAGCAAAGTTGTGCATTCATCCTTTTTTGGATTTTGTTTAATATGAGGGGGGACCCCCAAAAAACAGAATTATCTTCTGAAGGGCTATTCCCTTGTACTACAGGCCTCCTCCAATAAGTGAGTGTTTTAAGAACCCATCTGTATCAGTGTACCAGCTGGCATTGTTGTGAGAGGTTGCATTTTGCCTCAGTGAATTTTTTTTTGAAGCCTCTTTGAACATGTTTGCCTTTTCATGATGGTTGATTTATAAGCACACTTGCTCACACTGTGCTGAGTGTTCAGCAGTTTTTGGCCAAAAATGGCATTAGCCCTGTGCCCACCCTCCTCATTCGCCCCATCTTGACCCAGGAGATGTTTTTTGTTTGTTTCCCTGGATGAAAAAGTATTAAAAGGGAAATATTTGGCCTATGTGAAAGAGGTGAAACAAAAGATGGCAAAAGCACTAAAAGTCATCAAAATCAGTAAGTTCAAAAACTGTTTTGAGCAGTGGGAAAAATGTCTTAATAGGTGTATTACATCAAATGGAGAGTACTTTGAAAGTGACTGAAGTTTAAATATTAAGAATAAATACACATTTTTTTAATAAATAAATTCCAGTTTTGGGAGTCCCCCTCATACATTTAAATTGTCATACTGTTGGTACACCTTATTCACATAGAATTATGCACCATACATACTAATTATAGTAAAGTTACCTCCACCCTAGGAAAAAAATTCTACTCTGAAAGAAAATTTTTACTGAAATCTCACCAAACTTTGGTATGTGTACTGTGGTAAAATTATAAGCGATATGAAAGGTAATATTTTTACATTTGGCCTTCTACTTAAGGAAATGGTTTGCCTAGACAAACTTTTGTAAATTTTAAAAGTCAATGTATTCTTCCCTCAGATGGTCCTGAAAATTAAAGCATAATGTGCAGGAAAAAGAAGGAAAGTAATGGAACTGTGTGTTGATTTTTCCATTTGTAATGGATGTCACTTCATGCCAATATAAAAATATCTTCTTTACTGCTCAAACTCAACTTTACATGACATCCCTTGCTTCACATTTTATTTAAATTCACCTTTTGGTTTCAAGTCCAGCTTAATTTCAGCAGATCCAATTTAACAAATAAAATGAAACCAGATTCAGATAAAACTGAGTGGGCAAAACCCATGCTTTGTTTTTAGCCTTGCTTTTTTTTCTGTCTCCCCCCTGGAGAAGAGTTCTTGCTCTGTCCGTCCCACAGTGCTTTTCTGCTCCGGATAGGTGATCATGAGCTGCAAGAAGTCTTACCCTCCTCATTTTATGTCCACAATAATAAATCTTGATTAATAAATTACAATCTGCATGACAAAGTTTGAAGTATATTTTGACATAAAGTATCCCATTGAGGATACTGGGATCAGACTGCTTCTGATGCTCACACCTCTCTGTGCCATTCCTTCTTCAGAGTCGTTCCCAAAACACATGGGGGAAGTCTCATCACATCTTTTATTTAAGGTCCAAGATAAAATGCCTTTCTGTACACACTGTGAGAGTATGTGGTAGAACTCACTGAGGCTACACTGTGCTCAGCCCTATTTGTGACTCTGTCACAAAGCTTATCCTCAAGTAATAATAGCTCATCTTTTCTAAATCCCAGTGGTATTATCAATTAGATGTTTTCACAATTACTCACATCAACCCTGCAAAGTTGATATCAAGAGGGAGTAAATCATGAAAATCTCACCACAAGAAAAACATTGTATCTATTAATATGTGTGGTAATGGATGTCAACTAGACTTATCATGGTGGTTATCTCACAATACTATATGAAAATATTAAATCAGTATGTTGTATACCTAAAAGTAATAATTTCATATATCAATAATATCTCAATTAAAAAAAGGTTTTCCAGAATCACACAGATACTGGCCATGAGGTAGGGATTTGAATTCAGTTCTGCCTAACTTCCACACTGCAACCCTACTTTAAGTCATTACAATATCTAAGAAAGTTTTCATTCAATCAACACAGTGTGTGATTTATTACTCATACTTACAGTTTTTTTAAATTACACCCTCAACTCAAAGTTAATCAATATAGTTTTCTCCCTTTATACTTATGACAAACAAAGTATTAGAGAGAGAGAAAAAGAGAAAGACAGAACAATGAAAACATAAAGAATTTTTTTTCTGTTTCCAGAAGGTAAATACTATTACATCCAGGCCACCATCCCCTAACCCACCCTTTTCTTGAAGATATTTTGGTTAAACACAGAGAGCTCTTTATTCTCTTTTAAGTTCTAACAGGAAGAATAATTTCAGTGACTGTTTGACCCTTACCATTGGGTAACTGTATTTGATAGAAAAACACGAGCCATATATTTACAAGTGAGTAGCAACAAGTGACTGGTCAATAACAACCTTTGAAGGAAAGACCACAAAATTCAGCATGGTGGTTAATTCAAGCACAGCTCATTCATCAGTCTGGAAGGTTCATTCAATGTTCCTCAAAAGGCTCACTTTTCATGACCACGCAGAAAACAGTAAAAGAGCAGAGTTTAGACTGAGAAACTCTGGGAAGGTTTCTGTCTTTTAACTGGTTGTTTGACTTTGTAAAAGTTGCCAAATTATCTGAGCCTCAATTTAGTCATGTAAAAAGGAAAACATGCTATTAACACAGATAACTTTTGTAAAGATTAAAATGAGATGATATGTAAATATTCTCTCCTCCAACCTTTTTGATTAAACTCTGGTTTGCAGTACAACTGAAATAGCACAGCCAGTCCAGGTTGTTACCATTATTAACACAGAGCTTTGTAACTTTACTTGGGATTTATTATTCTCCCAATATTATTCAGAAATTCCACATCCACATAAAAGACGTGCTGCCTAGTACATGTTATTAATTATGGTTTGTCCACTAAACTGCTTATACATGCATGATAGTTAACTTCAATAGAAAGTGAAGGGCATCTAACAATGTGGGAAGGCAGAAGTCATGGAAGGCCAAGGTCTCTTGTCCAGGACCTCAGATTTTTAGGTGATATAAATAGGAGGAACACAGGTGGGAAGTGGGGTAGGTAAGTGAGATTCCTTCTTTGTTCACAATTCTGTTAAATGCAAATTCAAATATATTAGTTGTTTGTACCTGGTGACTGTGTTCCTTCAAAGAAAAGTTTTTTATTAAAATATTTGGAAAACCACTAATGCTGTCTGCCCCTTTCAATCAGGGAAAAAAAAGGTAAAAGAGCTGTCCACTTCACTTATCTTCTGGTATCAAGTTGCAGAATTAGATGCTGGGTTTCCCATGTCTCAATCAATTTCCCTTCATGCCAGCCTAGCATTAGAAAGATACTACATATACCAATACACAAAATGGCCATGGGTTTGTTTAGTAGGGATTAAGTTACATGTGTTACACAATACAGACAGACAGGTGTGACTTCTCTCCTCTTCAAACCCCAGTAATATAGAAACCATCAGATGGTGCATTTCTGAGACATAAAAAGTCATAATTCCTCTTTTAAATGGATTGTTGTTAGTATAGGTAGCTAGATATTAATAAAGAAAGGAAGCAAAGGAAATTAGAGTTTATTAAGCATAATTAACTAGGAAGCATAAGTCTGTTTATCCAGGAAGCTACATCTTCACACACTCAGGGGATCACATCATTGCCCCACCAAGGCAATTAACACCAGTCCTCTCTCCCATGTAGGGAACAACCTGCCCTCCAGTACAAGATTGTCAGGATCAGCAGGTGGAGTTATTAATTAAGCATTCAGGTCTAGCAACAATCTGGGGCCCGGGGAAGACTGCATAGGCTCCACAGGACTAAGCTTTAACATAACACAAAAACTCTGGATACTAGCCTTTGTTTTGGCCTTGATGAAGACACGTTTGGACTTGTTCCATGGCAAGATGGACAGAGGTGAGACATTGGAACCCAGGTGCAGCCTTCTATTTCTACTCATATAAATCTTACTACAAAACAGACTCCCATATAAGGGTGTATAGAATGCTTTCCTTGCAGTCCTGTGAAATAAAATGATTTCTACCATCAGTACAGTGACCCAAATTATGTTTATTTGAAATATTTTATTTTTGATATGAAACATTTATTTACAAAGTTATAAAGCATTGGTATTTCAGTAATTCTGTAGAAGATATAACTTCCCAAACTGTATTCATACCTGAATTCTAGAAAGCATCTTGAGTGAGTCTAAGAAATGTATTCCAAAAATCACAGTTCCTATTTTAACTTCAAATCTTAACCAAAAAGGGATAGCGCCTTTAGTGCCTTGGTTTTGTTTGTTTGTTTTTTGGCTAGGGTGTTCTTCAGGGTGAAGGTGGGAAAAGGAGTAGAAAGTTAAAAGCAGTCAAGTATCACTGTCTCAAAACACACACACACACACACAGAGAAATAAAAGCTGTGGACTTTCATACGCTTATTTCCTTATTAAGTTTTGGTTTCAGCCATTAATCTCTGTGCAGTATGTTGGGGGGTGCAGGTAAAGTTGTGTTGTTTTAACTAGTACTGATTATCAGTTTTGTCAGTCTATTGTGTCACATCACTTCAGAGCCCCAAAATGCTGAGCATGGAACAAAAGGGTAGGAATTAATGTTTCTGAACATAAAGACCATTATCGATACTTATTCAAATCACTGCATTTGCTCTAGCACAGCTCAAGTAGAAGGAAAAACTATCATCTTCAGTGAAAAAAGAATCTGTCTAGCAAAATGAGCCAGGCAGAATGAAATTAACCCATTTCTTCAAGAAGGTTGCAGTAGGAGCAAAACAGCGAGAAACAGGAAGAAAGCATAATAGAAGAAGGTGTTAGGCAGTCCCTGAGATATGGTGTTTGCTTGAAGCCAGCTTGAAACACATTGGGTTAGCATGGTTCTATTTTTCTGACAAAAATGTGCCAATAAATACATCTGAAGAATACATTTTTGTCTATAAATTAGCTGATCCAGTCCTCCATCACTTGGTGTCATATATAGAGGAAATTATAATTTTGATACCTTCATATCTTGGAAGAAGAATATTAATAAATCATGCCTAAGGCATTTAATTATTTTTTCCCAAAAGATAGCTGAGACCTCTTCAAATGAACAAATTTGGTGACAATACTTCATAAGATCTGAGTACATCATTAAGTAAATTATAAGACAGTGAAAGCATCACTGTGCTGAGTACCAGCAAAGCAGTGTAAAAAATAATATCAAAGGGGTCATGTTAAAATGGAATTGGAGTTCCCAAAGGAATGGCCTGGTACATCTTATGCCTCAAAACTTTGGAATGTTAAAACTGGGCAAAATGACCTTTGGACTGGGCCTAAGGAAGCATTGTATCCCACACAACTGTTTGCAAAGGTACACAAAAAGTAGATAGTAATACTACTGGATGGAAAATTAAAAATATTCTTTAGAAGAACAGATTCATGGTTACCAGAGAGGAAGGAAATTGGGGGAAAGGCAAAGGGATTGAGAAGTACAGATTGGTAGTTGCAGAATATTCATGGGGCTGTAAAGTACAGCATAGGAAATATAGTCAATAATATGGTAATAACTATGTTTAGTGCCAGTTGGGTACTGGAAATATTGTAGGGGAACAATTTGTTAAGTATATGATTGTCTAATCACTATGCTATACACCAGAGACAAAATAATATTGAATGTAAAATGTAATTTAAAAAATAAAAAAGAAATGCAAATAAGAATTCAAAACATCACCACAAATTAAACCACCTTAGACTATAAACATTGAAACAATAAATTAAAACATTCTTTAGAATTAACATCACTATGTTAGCTTATCTGCACTTATAGAAATTTCTTCCTTCTATTGATGTAATTGTTCCTCTTTCCTTCCTCATAAATACCCCTTGCCTGCCCCTTCTCATCAGAGCACCATCAGGGCAGGGTTTCTGCCTGAATCAGTGCTTCCTAAAGAGTTATTCTTTTGGATCTCAAATAAAGGTTTGTTGCTTCTCACTTTGGCCTTTTATTAAGTTAACAGAGCAAGGGCTCGAGCAGCAGTGTGGGAAAGATTTAGTGAGGGCTTATTTATAAAGCTGGGAATAGAATACAGAAACCATAAGGGCCTTAAAAGACCCCAGGACTAATGACTGAAGCCTAAATTGGAAGGGGTAGAGGCACTTGCCAGGGCTTAGGAACAGAGAGAGCTATGAAGGAAGTTGGGACCATCAGTGGAGAGGCACAGCCATCCTGGAACCAGCCAGGAAACATATCCAAGGCCTAGTTCTGCTTCTTTCCTCCCATCTCCTTCCTGCTGGGGCTTCTAGTTGGCCAAACCCAAAGGAAGTCAGAAGTCAAGAGAACTCCTGGCCGCAGTGCCTCCCAGACCCTCCTGGAGCAGAGGAGAATGGAAAACACCAGCATAGTCCAGAGAATGGAGATAGTGTGGTTCCCTGTGGCTGTGACAGCTTAGAAATCAGATATCAGAGTCCGAACTTTGACTCCACCACCACCTGGCTGTGATTTAGCTTTAGGGAGTCCAATTTCCTTATTGAAGGTACAGCCACCATTCCAGAGGACTATACAGGTAAAACAAGTTACAATTTCTACTATACCCTACACAGAGCCTCAGCATGTAAGAAACATCACATTTTAACTGGTTTCAACATTCTCTGATGACCTAACCAAGCTTCCTGGTGCCCACCTGTCCTCTGATCAGTGAAGTACATCCAGGATGTCCATCACACAAAAAGCTTCAGTGGGAGAACCACAGTGCTGCCATGGGGATGGAGCTAAACAGGCTATTTTTTGCTGCCACGGATGGCAAGGCTGGTGATCACAGGTTTCTCCTAAAGCCCTCCTAATATACAAGCTCACAGGCAGATAAATGCATCATTACCAGGCCCCTTTCAGGATAAGGAATGACTTACGTCTAAATGCATGGGAAGGAGAAGGTGGCCATGCATCCTGGTAGTTCACTCAGTAAAAACACCTTACAACAACATAACATGCAAAACGATAACTTCACCTGCACACGGGATAGGCTGCCAGTTACTTCTGAAGAAAACCCTCTAAACCCTTTGAATGGCCAGGAAGGGTTTAGATATTTTAACCAGTAACTAAGTACAGAAGACCTCTTTGTAGGTTTTTTCAACCTGGAATGAATGAAGTAACACTACAAACTTAGGCTACCCCAAAAGATTACAAAATTACTTAGAAATGCTATAAATTCTGCATCAGTCAGAAAATTCACTGCATCTTGTTTCAAAGCTGCTGATTATCCTGTGAAACTTTTTTCTTGATGTAGTTAAATCTTTGGTCAATTTATAGACTGTCCAAGTATCAGAGGGGATTGCAGGGCAGCCACCCCCAACCCAGAGGCTAGTTTAAACAGTCAAGCTCTTGACTGAAAGAAAAATATTTTCTTCTCATTCAGAAAACTCCTTCAGCTTTGATAAATAGATTGTTTATTGACTTAGGAGCTATTTCTAGATATATCCTGTCTTCAGTGCATTACAAGGGAGCCCCATTTCTCCAATATGTAACTATGAGAAACAGAGGCTCCACACTTTTGAGTTCAAAGTACTAACTTAGTACTAACTCAGAAGAGGTCTGCAGAGCGTTGTGCCTTTTATGTGGGTCTTGAGAAGTATGTGTGTCTTCTGAGAAACACAAAGTACCTATTGTACCAGGCATGTCATTGGGCAATGAGAACAGAGGTAAGAAAGAGAGAGATATAGTCCCAGGCTAAGGGACCCACTGTCTAGTAACAGGGGTTATCACTCTAGAACATGAGAAAGAGCCTCTATGATATGGAATAAAGTAAGTCAGAGTTATTGGGAGAAGCTGATTGAAAATGTAATCAATTTGTAATCATGTATATTAAGTTCCAGGATTGATATTCTGAGTGACCACATGTTCCAGTTATTCAGAGAAACAAACAAAACTCCTTTTAAAATAGTATTGTTCCAAGACTATTTGGATTAGAATAAAAAGTAAAACAAATTTATTTTAAGACAGTATAGCTCCTTGTGGAAAGGTTGCTATTCTTGATTAATTTTCTCACATTTATCACCACTCTGGGAAGGTTCATTTCTGAGCTATTAACTTGCTTCTTTCATTTTGTACAATTAATTGAAATAAAGAAATGTAGCAAGGCCATAAAGAGAATTCTTTTCATATGAGAAAATTAAGATTTTTGTTTTATTGTTATTACTATCATTATTATTAGTGACAGTTTATTAGTGACATTGAAAGGCTAGTAAACAACTAGGATATTATGAGCTAGGATACTTTACTCATTTTTATTTATGAGGTAAGACAAACCAAAAATATTAAGGCAAAAGAAGGAATGGAGAAAGTTGCAAAGGGAAGGAAGGAGAAAGGGAAGGAGGAGGTGTTAGACCTGGGGAATCTTCTTTCCTGTACAATCATGGAAGCAAGCACCAGGCCCATGTTTTCTGGTAGATGATATGAACAAACAGAACTTTGTCTGTACTGCCTTGTGTACCAAGAAAAACTACTGCCATACTAACACCAGTAAAACAGATGGTAATAGGACAAGAAGACTAGCTTTGGGGGTTCTGTAAGGAAACTTAGCTGCTCTAAGAGTCCTGGCATTCTGGCTTTCCAAGATCAAATCAATTTTTACCTTGAGGGTTCTGCCAGGCCTGCAGCATGAAGTAGAGGCTCATTTGTATTAGTGATGAAGAGAGGGCTTAATGAAGGCTTATTTACAGAGGTCCAGGAAGCTAAAGGGGTAGCGCCTAAGCTGGGCACTAATGACACTGAGGAATATTGCCACTAAGGAGAGCAAGGAAAGGAGCAATCCTGGGAGGAGGAGAAGGAAGGGGAAGAGGAAGGCAAGGAGAAAGAAGCCTGTAGATCAGAGGTAGCCAGAGCAAGATGATTGTAGGAAATGAGCAATAGGCCAGAGGAGGGAGTCAGGCAAGGAAGACCCTTGACTTCACATGCCTTTGGCATCCAGGACACAGGACTCTCCAGTGAACAGGAAACAAAGTGAAAACAGAAGGATGAAGGGTTCCAAAGAGGCAGGTGGAAGAGCCCTGGCATACTTCAACAGCTGTTAGTTGTCCCTTAAGCCCAATTTACTAAATTTAAAAAGTGTATAGGTTGAGAGAGGTTGCAGTCTGGATGTACCACTGTAGAGACAGCAGGGTTAGGAGAGCTGAGATTGCAAACAACCTAGTACCCAGTAGGATGGCGTGAGACATTAGCTAGTTCACCAAATAGACCCAATCCCAGGAACACGATTCCCCCAAAACAGGTCTGCAAGTGACAATGGGGAATCCAGGAGATCCAGGAGCAGGTGCCACTCTGATGTCCAAGCAGCTCTCGTGTTCAGGGAAATGACCTTGCTAGCAGGGTCACAGGCAGCAAGATGGCTCAGAAAGAGCATTTCTGAGTCGCAGTGGAGGGTCAGATTGTGGGCAGGATTTCAGAGTCTCCAAAAGCCAAAAAAGATGAGAAACTTGATTAAAGCTAAGATTTTAATTAATTTTGAATGAGCCAATAGTTTCTTGAAAACAGATTTAATTCATGTTTCATTTCACCTGGTTTCAAGAGAGCTATTGACATGATGGGGAAAGATCAATGAGCATCCTTAAAAATAAGGTCTTATTCTTTATTTAACAGAATATTTATTGAGCACCTCCTCTGAACTGGGTGTCATCCTAGGTGAAGAGGATAAAGCAAGAAACTAGCCTAAAACAGGTTGTTAAGAAGCTTTTATAGTGAAAGATCTAAAACCACCTGAAAATTACTAATTTTTATGCATAACTGGATTGTTAACTTTTTTAATAGTAAAGACTCTGTATAAATTATGACAAGAGCCACAAGAGGTGCAACATTTACCACAATTGATCAGACCACAAAAGAAAAATGACATAAAAGGACCTTTTTATGTCTGCACCATTCCATTTGCTGACAGGAGGGTTAAATATGGCATCATTGTTTTGCTGACCTGTATATTCAGAATTTTACACGTGCCAACTCTCTCCTCAAAATTAATGCATGATTGGGTAAAAATATTTCCAAAGGCACTCAGGTTTTACAGACTTTTTATTATATATCCTTGATGACTACATTTATTCTCATTAATTAAAGTTTTGAAAATTATCACATTAGCATTAACAATTGCCAAATTTTTAGCATACTCATTTGTTTCAATTAATCATTTTATTACTGATCTTTAGTCTCCCAACCTTGAAACTGTTGGTTCACTCATTGACAAGATTTATAGCAGAGGTATATGATACCTCCATGTGACAGAGTACTTTTTCTGGGACCAGATAGTTTCATAGAAAATGAGGAATGGCTCTTGATGGCTGTTTTAAAAAATATGCTCATGCTCAACATAAAAATTGATAAAACTTGAGTCACCCAGTGAAGAAACAGAGAAATTACAAAAACAGTTCTTATGAAGATTAAACTTCTGAACTTTTTGTACTTCTCTCTCAGTAATATCAGCAGTTTTGTCCACTTTAACATAAAGTGATCATAAAATTTGATTTTTGATTAGAAAAATCTACATTTCAAGAACCATGACTTAGTGTGCCTCCAGGAAATTTGGGGGTGAAAGCAGAAATGAAGGAAATCTTCAAATTCAGGAAAAACTCTGGCAGTCAGCCCTACTCACAATGAGAACCCTTCATAGCTCTGTGTGATAAGGAATAAAATAAAAATTCAGGCATGACCATGGGCATTTTTCTGAAGAGATACTGCAATTTCTTCAGCTCGCCATTATCCTTGGTGTGAAAACAGAAAAGAAGCAGTATGATTCACACAGCTGCTGGGAAAGATTGTCTATGACATTATCAAAGAAAAACAAAAGCCAAGCCAAACAAAAATAAAGCAAGAGTGGGAGAAATGAAGTCTTGCTGAAAATTCATTATCAAATGTGAGCAAACCCTGGAGATCCTAGGAGTCTACTTTAGTTTATTTTGGGAGAAGACACACTATCACTATGAACGTTGAACTAAATAGTTGTAGGTGGTATGAAACACTAAGGAGTGAAAGTAGGAAAGATGAACATTTTATCTTTGAAACAAAATTAAATAAATATTTAAAGTCAAGGGATTGTCTTGAAAAAGACAAATAATACAACATTATTCTTGATGATAAATAAATAGATCTTTCCTTTACCCATGTATAGATTTCTCTTGGGGCAAGTAACGAGCGTATTTATCATTCTACATTGGCATTGCTTTTCTCAGAAGATCTCAATGAGTTAACTGGTAAGTTGGAAAAGAAGAAATAAGCAGTAATTTAGTATGGACAATGAATGTGAAAATCACCAACAAAATCATTACATTTTATTGTTTGCTGTGGGGGGGATTTGCCCACAGAGACCCCCATCCACCACAGATGAGAATAAGTCTACCAAGACATGATCTGCTTGGGAAGGAAAGGTGGCCATTCTCTCAAAAGAGAAGGTCCAAAAGCCTTTTCCTCAATGGGCTTTTATTGGGTTCATTTTGCCCAGGAATATAGGTAAAGCTCATCAATCATTGTCAGGCAGTAAGGATCAAACAATAGACAACATACAAAGAACTAGGAGGGCTTATTCTGAATCAGGGTCTGTTAGCTAAAGGTCTATGAAACTTTGGGAAACAAATTCATATCCTGCCTGGACGCTTATCAGAAAATCGAGAGCATTCTTAGCAAAGCAGTTTTCACAGGATTTTCTGTATTCTTTTTTAGGCCTGATCACCCTGGGGAACCCACCCTTTCCAGCACAGGGCTGCACTGCCCTCTGTCATTGTTTCAGGCTTAAGTCAGGCAGGGGAAGTAAGGCAGCCAAGAGATTATGAGACTTCTCTCAGACAGAATGAGGACTCAGGCTATGTCACAGCGAAGGGGCGAAGGTCCATCATCCCCTTTTGCTGTAGCCCCCTAAATCCTTCCCTGGGGGTTTCCCATGATTATGCCAGTCTTAGGTCATCCCTCCCTTGAGGAATCTTACCCAGTATTGGCTAACTGATCATGCATTGGGGGATAGGTAGGGTGAAATAAAAGGGACAGAGGCGATGCCCCTGCCAGGGAGATAAGCTTTGTCTTCTTAGTGGCTTATGATCCCAAGGTTGCTCACTCAGCCTTAGCCATGGTGCAGGGGGGTGGGCCAGGAGGAGAGGCTACAGCTTCTGAAACCAGGCAGGGTGGTTCCCAACAGTTTGCCATAGAGCCACATGGAAATGCTGAGGGTTGAAGTGTTTTTGATTAAAATAAAGATTTTTTTCCACTGCTCTCCTGGTTGGATGTCTACTACTTGCTTTAAACATTTTTGATGTATCCCTGGCTGGTGTGGTTCAGTGGGTTGAGTGCCAGCCTGAGAACCAAAGTGTCACCAGTTTGATTCCCAGTCGGGACACATGCCTGGTTATGGGCCATGTCCACAGTTGGGGGTGCAAGAGAGGCAACCACGCATTGAAGTTTCTCTCCCTTCCTCTCTGTCTAAAAATAAATAAATAAAATCTTTAAGCATTTTTAATGTAATTCTTCTGTTTATTGTTGTTCAAGTATAGTTGTCTCCATTTTTACCCCACCAATCCCCCTCACCCCACCCATCCCCACCTCCAACTCTTGATTCTACCCCCTTTTGGCTTTGTCCATGGGGCCTTTATTCATGTTCCTTGAGGACCCTTACCCTATTTTCCCCCATTACCCCTCTCTCCCCTCCCTTCTGGTTATCCTCCACTAACAACAGTGTTCTCTTTTCTCCACCCTTGCTAAAAGTGGCTAGTTAGGTGAAATATCAGTTAACACTATCAATATCCAAAGGATCTCCCATCTCTGTGGGTTAGTACTTTAAATACTCTAGAATACAATCCCATTGTTGTAATGGATTTTACCTTTTCCCTCCAACTGATCACATTCAAGAGTACCTGGGAGCCATAAACACCAGTATACCTGCTGGAAGAGGAAACCCACCAACAAAGGAAACCCACCAACAGTTTGTTCTTTATTTTAGTGTCTCTCGTATATTTTGCTTGCTTGTCTGTTTTGCTGATTAGGTTCCACTTATAGGTGAGATCATGGTATTTGTCTTTCACCACCTGGCTTATTTCACTTAGCATAATGCTTTCCACATGATAGTACATAGAAAACCCTATAAACTCCACCAAAAAACTACTCAGCTTTAATAAGTGAATTTGGCTAAACGGCAGGATGCAAAGTCAATATTCAGAAATCAAAGGCATTTTAGTATGCCAACAATGAAATATCAGAAACAGAAAACAGAAAAAAAATCTCATTTGTTATAGCAACAAGAAAAATAAAGTACCTAGGAATAAACTTAACCAAGGAGGTAAAAGACCTGTACTCAGAAAGCCATACAACACTGAAGAAAGAAATTAAGGAAGACAAAAATAAATTGAAGTATGTACCGTGTTCATGGATTGGAAGAATTAAAAGCATCAAAATGTCCATATTACCCAAAACAATTTTTTTTAATTTTTATCTTTATTTTAATGATTGTTTAAGTACATTTTTCTCCCCTTTACTCCCAATCTACCCAAAACAATTTATAGATTCAATCAAATCCCTATTAAAGTATCAATGACATATTTCACAGACATAGAACAAATACTTCAAAAATTTATATGGAACCATAAACAACCATGAATAGCCTCAGCAATTTTGAGAAAGAACAAAGTAGGAGGGATCACAATACCTGATATCAAACTATATTAAAAGGCATGGTAATCAAATTTTTCCTGTAATTCTTAACTATTACTCTATTACAAACTGAATATATCCTCTAATTCTTGAATAAAACTAGAAATTAAAAAATTATTAATGGCTTTATCTCAATAGTACATATTCTGTAAACTTTCATGTCAAAAAAAGTTCTGAACTAATTTAATTTTGATTGAGTAAAAAAGGAGGGGAAATGTATTTAAGAAATTCTATCACTTAATTTGCTATTTTACTGAATCTTTGATAAGATATTTAAAATAAGATGCTTTATCTTACCAAAGCAAAATCACAAGCCTCAATTCTATGGTTTACAGTAGCATATGGCTCAAGGTTGAAGCAAAGGTAAAAATATTTGTTTATTTGGGAAATTTTGTTGTATATAAGTGATGAGGCAATTTATAAAATAATGCAGGTTGAAGCAAAAGTACATTTACAGTTGTTCATATGGAAACTAATATAATAATAAATAACAATACAAAAATAAAGCCTGTGTTTCATGTACTTACAACTGTAAACCCACAGTTGCATAGAACTTGATAAAATAAGTTTTTAGGTAATATGTCTATATGCATGTTATGTATTCATGCAGGTGTGATTTTATGTGAATGCACAATATATGTATATGTGATTTATTAGCATGTACCATATGTACACAGATAAAGACAGGGAGAGAGAAAAGACTAGGGTGACATAAACCAAAATGATCACTCTGGAAATTTTAGTATTTTTCCTTTGGGTTATCTATAATTTTCTAAAATTTCTTCAAGGAGCATATATGATCCTTTAAAAAATGTATGATAGATACCATGTTTGCCTGTCAAGATTATTCTCTTATACCCTGCTTTGTTCTGTGAATGGCTGAAACGTATGGACTGAATCCATGGGATTCCATGGGAATCTATACAAAGCAGATGATTGTTTTGGCCAATAGAATTTCAGTTTGGTGATGGGGAGCACTTGCAGGATATTCTAGAAGCTGGAATGAAGTTGGACATTTATTTCCCTGGTCAGTGGCATTATCAAGGATGACTCTGTCCCTTGACTAAGGGTCATGGCTCCTAGCAGGTGGTTATTTGTAAACATCCTCACTCCATCTACAGATGTTTGTAATGATCTTCTAACCCCCAGGTCTTCTACCAGTCTTGGGGTACTGTGCTTTCCCTATTCAGGCTCACTCCTTTTAAATAATCTCTTCAGTACCTCTCAACAAATAACACAATTGCCTGTGTCCTTGTGTTGCTACTGGAAACATAATTGATACATAAGGATAAGCCCTATAACTACATTATTTTTGATCTTCACTATTAATTATGTCCTTGGGACTTCATTGATTATGGGAATTCATTATAGATAGAGCTCAAGATATACTCACATAACATGATATATATTGCAATGAAATTACTGTTAGAAAAGTCAATTACTGTTAGAAAATTCTTGAACTAGAGGAGATGGGGTAGAGCTGAATTATGAATCTTTTAGTCTTTATTGTAACATAAAGTCATGAGTTTTTAGGGCCCTGTATTGTCTTTATAATCATCCTGAATTGAATTTATTTTCTCTCTTATTTCCCAACGTTCACCCATTTTACCCATGGTGTTACCTGATATCACCAATGCCTTTCCCATCCATGTTTCCACATATGCTGGGAACATGGAAGAGATTCTTTATTCATGATAAGAATCAGCTGGAATAGGCATGGCAAAAATGGGTTACAATATTTTGAAATAAAAACAAAACAAACTCCCACTTCTGACAATGATGATATAACAGGAACAAGGATAAACTTCGTACCTTAAACAGCATGTATATGAGAAAACAGCCTAAGGCCTGGGAAAACAGCATTGCAGAAGGCAAGTAAAATAGTTCCTGGAACTCACACATGTCCAGGAATACTGTTTGTTCTCAACTCTCAGACTGGAATAGACCTTGCAATGTGTAGGGCAAAAAGATGTGTTCTTAGAAAGACCTAGTCTCAGAAGTGGAATCAAATTAGTACCATTCTGAAGACTATACGGATATCAACTAACACAGCAGCTTAGGAATAAGATTTATAAAATCAAACTGTTCCCAAGGAACTTAACAATATTCCAGAAAGTAACTCATACATGTTTATAGGAACACAAAATGTCCAATAATCAACAACAGAAAATTATAATGTTGAACATTCATTTAAAAATTACTAGGTATATAAAGAAGCAGGAAAAACAACTCACAATGAAAATAGTCACTCAATAGACATAGACTCAGTACTGATAAAGATAATAAAATTAGTACACAAGGACAGTTAAACAGTCACTATGACTACATTTTTCATGTTCAAGAAGGGATAGGAGCACATGAGCGTGTTAAGTAGACAAATAAAAGATATTCTACTGGGGATGTGGCCCACAACCCAGACATGTGCCCTGACTGGGAATTGAACTGGTGATCCTTTAGTTTGCAGGCCAGCACTTAATCCATTGAGCCACAGCAGCCAGGTCTTAAAAGATATTCTAAAACCCAGGTTGGACATCTGGAGATGAAAATTACAATATCTTAAATGAAAAATACTTAATGAGATTATCAGCAGGTTAAAAACTGTAGAATAAAAGAGCAGAAAATTAGAAAACAAAGCAAAATAACCTACCTAAAGTAATTCAAAGAGAAAGGAAGAAAAAGGGACAATTTAAAATGAATAACATAGCTGCAATTATAGCCCCAGAGAGTACATAAAAAACACTTGAAAATAATGATGAAAAGTTTCCAAATTTAATGAAAATAGGAGTCCCAGAATCAAGAAGCTCAATTAACTTGAAACAAAATAACCATGAAGAAAACTACACTAAGGCATGAATTATAAAAGTAAACAACTAATATTTCATCAAAAATTTTAAAACTTTCTCTTCAAAATATACTGTTAGGAAAATAAAAATGAAAGCCACAAGCTGGGAGACACACATACAAAACGTATTTGACCAAGGACTTGTATCTAGAATATATAAAGAACATTTGTAGCTGAATGATAAGAAACTACCCATTTAGAAACTGGTAAAAAATAAGATATAATGAAGGCACATAACACATAAAAGATGCTCAACATAATTAGTTATCATAGAAATGCATACTATCCCTGGCTGGTGTGGCTGAGTGGATTGAGTGCCAGCCTGAGAACCAAAGGGTCGCTGGTTTGATTCCTGGTCAGGGCACATGCCTGGGTTGCAGGCTAGATCCCCAGTAGGGGTCATATGAGTGGCAACCATACATTGATGTTTCTTTCCCTTTCTTTCTCCCTCTCTTTCTGAAAATAAATAAAATATTTAAATAAAAAGAAATAGATGCTAAAACAATAATGAGGCACTACTATGGTTTATTAAAATATCTAAATTTTCAAAACACCAATATTGCTAAATTTGTCAAGAAAAGGAGCAACTGAAATGTCTGAACAATGTTAATGAAAATGAAAAATGGAAAAACAGTTTTATAATTTCATAAAAATTAAATGTAAGCTACCATGTTACAGCAATTTCATTTCTGGCTACATACTCAAGAGAAATGAAAGCGCACATTCACATGAACACTTACATACAAATGTTCACAGCAGCTTACTGGTAAGAGCCCAGAACCATAAACAACCTTAATGTCAGTGATTGGCTAAGTTGTATTTCCCCAAAATTCATGCTGATGTTCTAACCCCCAGCAATTTTGAATGTGATTATATTTGGATAGGGTCTTTGAAGACGTGATTAAGTTAAAATGAAGTGGTGATGGTGGGCCTTAATCTGACCTTACTATCCTTACGAGAAGAGGGAATTTGGACACACCAAGAGACATCTGGGATACACATGCACAGCCAAGAAGAAAGGCCTCATAGAAAACCAAATCTAACCACACCTTGATCTCAGGTTTCTAGCCTCTAGAACTGTGAGAAAATAAAATTCTGTTGTTTATGAGACCCAGCCTGTGTTTTGTTATGGCATCCCTAGCAGACTAGTAAAATGTCTATTAATAGTTGGATGGATAAACAAGTTGTGGTACACTCATACATTCATTAATGGAATACCACATGACCATAAAAAGGACAGATGGTTCATCCATGCTGCAGTGTGGATGTATCTCAGTATACTTAGGCTAAGTGAAAAAAGCCAGAACAACAAAAGTATGTATTATATAATGTGTATGTATTCTGTATAAATTTCTAAAGAATGCAAACATCTATAATGACAGAAAGCAATCTGTAGTTGCCTGAAGATTCCCAAGGGACATGAGGAAATTGTTGGGTTTGGGAGTAGATATATTCATTATTTGAGTGCACACAATGAAAAATTCACCAAATTGTATAATTTAAATAAGTACAACCTATTATATGTCAACTATACTTCAATACAACTATAAGATTTTTATAAAAGAATTACATAACATAAGTCACCTGATATTTTTTATCCACAGAACATGCCATTCATTCTCAGCGCGACTGCCATAAACAAAAGGAAGGAGGAAACTATAAATGATGACTGTAATAATGTCATTTCTTCTTTTGGGCTGTCTTTCTTTCCCATTATATTCAGTTGTTCATAGTGACACCAGAAGATGCAAGTCCCAAAGTGATCTGCTTAGAATAGGAAAGTTGAGGAGCTGGAAATGAAGGGAAAATTTAAAAAGCCAGCTGGAAGAATGAAGTAAAGATCTCATAGCCACTGCAGGGAGCTGGCTTGAGTAGTCCCATGCCAACAAAGTTTTCCACAGTTATTAAGCCACTGACTGTTTCTCCCAAACATTAAAAAAAATCTGTCCAACTTTAAACTGAGAACCAAAATAAGTGGAAGCAAGCAAAACAAATCCTCTGTAGCAAGGTATTATTATTTGTGTAAGTGTAGTACTGCAAGTCCTAAATCCTGTGTCCCTCCCTCCTAATTTCCCCCTTTTTCTCACCCCATCACATGTAAAGACACATACTGTTAGGCATGTCTCTGCTGAGGAACACACCAGGGGAGTGGATAAAAAATATGGAGAGTGTAATTAAGACAGGAAAACTAATGACTGCTCTTTCAGATATTTTTACTTCTGCCAGAAATTGCAAGTGCATTAACTTATTTGATTCCCATAAATTGCTTGTAAAGCAAGCAGCATAATCATCCCAGTGTGACTGAAGAGAGTGGAGAGCGGAGGCATTAAGTGATGAGGGACTGTCATCATGGCCAACTCTGATATGAGTACCCAGAATGGATCAAAGTAAACCTCTTCTGACTTGTTACCTGTTACCTGTTTCTCTGGACCCTGAGCCAGTGTGGCTCCAGCTTTTACCTTTGAGGTTTGTCAGAGTCCTTTGGAGGAAACCTTTCTATCATCAGGGACTGTATTGGAATTTGGTGCTAAATATTTATTAAGTGAGTAGATAAACATTTAAGTAAACTATCAATGCAATGATAAGGACAAACAATCAGAATTGAAGATACGAGCCAATCTGCCTGCTGTTTGTTTACTATGCATTAGCAGAAACCAAAAATGTAGTCAGCATGCTTTCAGCTGAAAAGACACCACATTAAGCAGACTTCCGTGAAGCACTTTGATGAGTATGAATAATGTTTTCTGTTAACAACACAAGAGTTGAGACTTCCATTATCGTGAGTTTTTTTCCTGCAGCATTAGTGAAAGCATCTCCAAGCTGGAGAGGACCAGAGACTTCCTCTGGTGCAATAAAAACATAAATAATTAAAATGACTTAGGTTGCCCCTTTCCTTTAACATTTCCCATCCAAAAGGCCATAAATCACTTTTTAAAAATGCCTCATTTTTGTAAACCCTGGATCTGTATTTAGGTTTCTATGCTTCCATCAAATTTATTCATCTAACACAGGAAAAATTAAGTCCATTGGTTGTTTTACAATGTCCTTGATATGTGATTATCACAGTAAATAGTTCCAACAAAGAGAGAACACAAGTTTCTCTTTCTTCCAGAGATTTCAACCCTTCATTCTCTGAACCAGATTATTAGCCATAATTAATTACTCCAGTTAAGGAGTCCTTTAATATTGAACAGTATGGGAGCAACAATAAAAATAATTATAGCTTTCTAAGTGCCTTGTACCTCCGATCCTTCATATTATCAAATTTTCAAACATAGTCATATATAGTTAATTCTATTTTCTCCATTTTACAGACTTAAAATGACAATGAACTTGCCTAAATCTCCATAAATAATTAGGAGAACCTGAATTTAGATCAAGTTTTCTCTGACACAAATATTTCATCAATAAAATCCTTCTTTAAAAAAATTTAAAAGTGACCTTGTCCAATTAGTAGAAAAGGATCTGTCAACTGCTTAAACCACTATCTTCAAAGCAAGATTATAACCATTAATTAAGGCAGTTGGGAAAAAATATTTTTACTTAACTGTTTAGAAATTAACACAAATTTATTAGATTATATTGGTGTCCAACCTTAGACTATTCCACACATGAAAATTCAATTCTGAAATGTTGCTCATTCTCTCAGCAGTTCTACTCATTCCATTTAAACAGTACCCAGTGATAGTAACAAGTAATTTATACCAAGTATAACAACCTGACACAGTTAATCCATTCCTTTCAGACAATTTCTCAGCCTCTATACATTGCAACTGTATACATAAGATGGATTTTGACATAATAATTACTATAAATTACAGGAGGCATGGCAAAGCAGAAAATGAATAAATTTGGAAGTCAGATGTAGTTGTATTCAAATCCCAGCTTCATCACTTAACAACTGATTGATCTTAAGAAAATCTTTTAATCTCTCAGAGTATTTATTTCCTCACCCATAAAGTGGGTTAATACCACTTTTCTTGTATACATTAATAAGAGTTTTAAATGAAATAAGTAAGAATGTTTAGTAATAAATTAATATTTGTAACTATGTTATTATTATAGACTATAGATATGTAAAATCCCAATTAGTCTAAAATTAATTGTCTCCATGCATACATACAGATTTACTAGTAAAATGCATCTCCACGTATTTCTTCACAAAATTTTCATTTGTGAGAGACCAGTGCAGTGTGGTCTGAAGTAAGCTAAGGAAATATTGAACACTATTAATATCCTGAATTTGGAAGGACAGGGAAATTTACCAGGAAGAAAACAGATGGGCACTTTTTGATTCCATAATAAAAAAAATGGAGAAAAAAGTGGATGTCCTTCAATTGTTTTTTTCCCTTCTAACTGGACTCTCTGACACCATCATGCACATTTTTTTGATTTGTGCATATCATCTGCCTGTTCTGGAAGGAAGTGCTAAAGGCAAAAGATGAAATTTGAAGAGAGAATTCTTAAAATTTTCCTTAGAGGAATTTTTGGCAGTTGAGTTTCAATTTGAGCAAATTAAGACAGAAAAAATATGCATGTAAATACTTCAAACGAAATCTCCTGATCTGAAGAATCTATTTAAAATAATTTCAATTTTCCAAAGGCTACTTGACAAGTGGTGTTGCCACAGAATCGGTGAAGTAGCTATGAAAGTCCAGCTGTCCTCTGCTGAACCAGGCATTAAAAGAGATTTACAAAAATGAAAATAAAATAAAGTAACTTCATATCAAAGTAGTTAATCCACTGTCAAAGTGGGGAGAAGAAATCAAATTTGAGGGTATTACTCCAATTCCTTGGGGGTATATTCTAATAGGAAAAGAAAAATATGTTTTCTCTACTCTTCTGAATCCTCAGCTGAGACTGTTTTAATAAAAGACAAACTAACAAGAAAAAGACATACAGATGTTTATTAACATATATATGTGTATACTTGGGAGACACCCAGGAAAAAATGAGTACCTGAAAGAGGTGACTTAGAACTCTAGTTTATATAGCACTTTTGAGAACATAAAAATTGTGGAGAAATGACAGGACAAAGGAAAACAGTTGTAAACTTCCAAGGTCAGCAAACTGTGGGGAGGCAAATGAATAATAAAAGCTAGTTATTAAAGTTTGGTATACAGATTTCTCTAATGCCATCTCCAGGTGAATCTAAAATTGTCTCCAGTGATGACCTTTTGTTCATCCTGTCAGAGATGGGCTGGAAGGACACCTTTGAAATTTCTGTCCTAGTTTTAGGCTAATAGGGAGGGAGCAGAGATTGTTTCTTGTATTTGCTCTTTTCAATTACTTTCATTTAGAAATAATCCTATGCACAAATGGCATATTCTGCTAACCTTAATTTTCATCGAAGAAACCCGGAACATTGAGCGATGGGTTTTTACAAATCCCAAGAGAAAGCAGTGGGAGACAAGGCTCTAATGACTTCTGTGTGCCTACAGCCCCAGTTTGTCTCTACTTCCTTAAAGAGCTTAATGAAAGAATTTATTATTTACCAATCAGGTCTCTTTATATCTCAGACAACTCAGGTTACACTAGATTAAATAAAAGATGTATTGGTTCATGTAACTGAAAGTCCAGTTGCGGGATGGGATACAGAATTTTTTGATCCAGCTGCTTAGGAATTCCATGTCTTCACTAAGTCTTATACAGTTTTGGTAGTCACAGTGTAGCTGCAGGAACAAAGAAACCACATGGGAAAATAGTTATCTTTGATGAGAACAATAAAATATGTAAATAACATAAGCCAAAAGGACCACCTGAAGCTAAGGATTAGTTTTCTGCTAAGTACATGAGCTGACTAGAAAGAAATGAATATACCAATGATCCCCTGGGACTATTTAAAAAATGGTAGAAGAGGAATTTGTGCTGGGTATGTAAACAAATAATACACTGAAGATAGTATAAGCCATCATTATCTAGGACTCTCATTTTAATGAATTTAAATTACCTCCCTTTAATTAGGAAGTGAACTCAAGAAAACCAGAAAAAAATTAAATCTACACTACATTGGAAACAGACTAGGGTAAAATTTCTCCTTTCTGAAGTGGTGAATAGAAAATACGAGGCCTGTCCAGAAGGTATCCAGCCATGTAATGTGAAAAGAGAGACATTTATTGAAGAAGATACAAGATACAAGAAACATTATACATAATACAATGATGCTTCAGTCCCCTTCAAAATAGGTATTTGGAAGCTCACACAGGTCTTCCAATCACCATTGTATTATATTGAATGAATATCATCAATGGTCTGAAATCCCTTCCCTTTCAAAGGTGACTTTAGTTTTGGGAAAAGCCAGAAGTTGCAGAGTGCCAACTCTGAGCTGTAGGGGGGCTGAGTCACCTAGGTGATTTGATGTTTCACAAAAAAACTCTGCCTGAGATGTGATGCATGAGAGGGCATGTTGTTGTGATGAAGCTACCAATCACAGGTTGCCCATAGCTGCAGCCTTCTGAATCATCTGAATATTTGCCACAGAGCAATGTTCAAGCTTAACACAAAATTGGATGCAGATTGGTTGCTCTACTTGCTACTTGCTCAGTCATTGTGAATGCAAAGGCCACACAGTGCACATGCTCATTCAACAGCATTCATCGCTTCCACTGAATAATACAGTGAAATCATCATTGTTTGCATGTGCATTCCAATCCACTCTCTTTGGCTGCCAGGTTACATCAATGTCACACAAACCATTCTTATTGTATTAACAATGACTGGACTTTTACCTGACAGACCTTTGGTATATATAATACTTACAAATATATAAAAGTCATATTTTATATGATTTGGTTATATAAAATAGTAATAATACAAAATACCAGTAAACTAAACAAGATAGTCTATTTATTTACTTATTTACTATAAAAGAACACAGAAAAAATTTGGTAAGGTAACTCCATACATTAAAAAAAGAAACAAAAACTACTAAAGGATTTAAGGTATCCGTTAAAACTCTAGGCATTGTTTCTACATTGTAAGCAAGTAAGAGGAAAAAGAAGTAAAGGAAAATTGAATGAATACTTGTTCCTCCTCCCACCTATGAAAGAACCTTCTTGGAAATTCTATACTTGCATCTAATTTGCCAAAAATTTTTCACATGACCATACTTAATCTTTAAAAAGAGTTTCTAAGAAATGTTATCTTTTAGTAATATACACTAACCATGCTTAAGAATCAAAGGACAAAAGAAAGAATAAATATGGGAAGCTATTAGTGGTATAGTTGTAAAAATCTATGAAAATGACTGAGAACAGCCAAAACAAATTGAAAAAAGAAGGAGCTTGGAGGACTGGTGCTATTTGTTTTCAAGAATTATAATAGAAGTAAAATAATCAAAAGACAACAGTATTGACATAAGAACAAGCATGTATACCAATGAAACAAAACACAATAGGCAAAAACAGATGCAAGTAAATATAGTCAATTAATATTTGGCAAACTTTTCAAGGTTATTCAATGGGAAAAAAAAGTCATTTCAAAGAATAGTTGTAACAACTGGATATCAGTTTGGGAAAAAATATTGACCTCAAAGATTGCTTCACAATACATATAAAAATGATATAAAATGGAACATAGAGTCTAAATATAGGAGCTAAACTTCAAAAACTTCTAAAATCTCTACAGGAAAATATAGGACATTTCATAGAGTTAGACAACAATTTCCTACAGATGACACAAAACCCACACCTTAAGAAAATACAATCAAATGGATGATTTGATTTTAATTTTAATTTTTTATTAAAATTTAAAAAATTGTGCTCTTCTAAATATATGGTTACCAAGATTTCCAGCCATGATACATACATAGGTAGGTAGAGTTTGTCTCCTCACACAACCAAAGGACAACAACATATTTAAAAACAAAAAATAACCACAACTGACAGAAAATCAATTTGTATGGAAATCCAACAAACAAGAAGTTAAAGAAGAAATATTCATCCAGGCCAGTAGACGGGGCAGAGACAGGCAGCTGGGATGGAGAGGACTCTCAGTAAGGTCGCAGCTAGAGGACCAGGGCAGGCAAGGCAGTGGCTGGCAGAGCCGGAGGTCCCACATTTGCCTGTGGATAAACCAAAAGGAAAAACTAGGGAGCTAGACAGACCACACAACTCAGGGCACCAGTGTAGAGAAATAAAGTCTCAAAACCTCTGACTGAAAAACCTGTGGGGGTTGAGGTGGCGGGAGAAACATTGAGCATCAGCATCACGTGAGAGTTCAATGGAGAGACCCACAGGGTACTAGAACATGCACAAACCCACCCACCCTGGAATCAGCATCAGAAGGTACCAATAATCTGTGGTTACCTGAAGAAATGACTGAAAGCTAGCTGACCTGAGCAAGCAGCATTATTCTCTTTTGTACCCCTCCACCATATATAGTGCCACAACACAGTGAGGAGGGTTGCCCTGCCCTGGTGAGTACCTAAGGCTACACCCCTTACTATGTAACAGGATCACCCAGACCAAAAAAAAAAAAAAAAAAAATGGCCCAAATGAAAGAACAGATCTCAGCTTCAGACAAAATATAACTAAGTGATGAAGAAATAGCCAACCTACAGATACAGAATCCAAAACATTGGTAATCTGGATGCTCACAAAAATGATTGAGTATGGTCACAAAATAGAGGAAAAAGAGAAGGCGATGGAAAGTGAAATAAAGGAAAATGTACAGGGAACTAATAGTGAAGGGAAGGAAACTGGGACTCAAATCAATGGTTTTGACCATAAGGAAGAAAGAAACATTCAACCAGGACAGAATGAAGAAACAAGAATTCAAAAAGATGAGGAGAGGCTTAGGAGCCTCTTGTTCCAACATCTGAATCATAGTAATACCAGAAGAAGAGGAAGGGCAAGAGATTGAAGACTTATTTGAAAACATAATGAAGAACTTCCCCAATCTGGCAAAGGAACAGACTTCCAGGAAATCCAGGAAGCTTCAGAGAGTCCCAAAAAAATTGGACCCAAGGAGGAACACTCCAAGGCACATCATAATTACATTGCCCAAGATTAAAGATAAGGAGAGAATCTTAAAAGCAGTAAGAAAAAAGGAGAGAGTTACCTACAAAGGGGTTCCCAGAAGATTATCAGCTGATTTCTCAAAAGAAACCTTGCAGACAAGAAGGGGCTGGAAATAGGTATTCAAAGTCATGAAAGACAAAGACCTACATCCAAAATTACTCTATCCAGCAAAGTTGTCATTTAGAATAAGAGGGCAGATAAAGTGCTTCCCAGATAAGGTGAAGTTAAAGGAGTTCATCATCATCAATCCCTTATTATATGAAATGTTAAAGGGACTTACCTAAGAAATAGAAGAAAATCAAAAATAAAATAACAACAAACTCACAACCATCAAAAGCCAAACAAAAAAAAAAACATAAACTAAAACAAACTAAACAAACAACTAGAACAGGAACAGATTCACATAAATAGAGAAAACATGGAGCGTTATCAGTGGGGAGTAGGAGAATGGGGGAAAGGTATGGAGAATAAGGAGCATAAATTGTAGGTACAAAATAGGGGAGGATAAGAATAGAAGGGGAAATGGAGAAGCTAAAGAACTTATATGTATGACCCATGGACATGAAGTAAGGTGGGAGAATGCTGTTGGGTGTGGGGACACAGGACAGAGGGGAATAAAGGGGAGAAAAAATAGGACAGCTGTAATAGCATAATTGATAAAATATATTTTTTTAAAAGACTACTCTGTGGGGTGGTGGAAAGCAGTGGGGAGAAAATAGAGACAACTGTACTTGGACAACAATTAAAAATAAAAGATGAAAACAAAATAATAAAGATATGTTTAGGAAATTGAAAAGGCAATCTACAGAGTGAGAGGATATGTTTGTATAACATATTTTATACAAAAGGGATGGGCCCAGAGTTTAAAGGAAAATCTTATAACTTAGGAAACCTACTCATTAAAAAATAAGCAAAAATTTTCAACAGATACCTTACAACAGATGATATATGAACAACCAATAAAAAACATAAGAATTTGCTCAATACCATTAGTAATCAAGGTAATACAAATTAAAAACCACAATGAAAGATTACTATTAGCACACTTGAAGCACTCAGATTTAAAAAGTGGCTATACTGAAAGTTGGCAAGGGTATAAAGTACCTGGAACTCTCTTTCGTGCCTTCAAAATCATGCAGAAAATATAAAAATAAATAAAATGTAAAATTATTATACACTATAAAGATCAAAAAAGTGCTAGAAGTACAAGAAGAAAAAACATAGTCCACAAATGTAGTAAGAGATTTCTGTACTCATTTCATAGTAATTTATTGAATAAGCAGAAAGATGATCAGTTTAGTATACAGAAGAACTGAACACTACCAACCAAACTGATTTGGTTGATATTTTTAAAATACTCAACACAAGATCAGAATTCACATTCTTTTCAAATGTACAAGGAACAGTTAGCAAGATATTACATACTCTAAAACAAATCTAGATATATTTTAAATAATTCTCACAAACTATATTCTCTGTCACAAAAGAATTAAATTACAAATAAAAGAAAGACATCAGCAAAAAAATTACAAAGTCAATAAATATTTGACAAATACATAAATTACCTCTAGATAACCTATAGATCAAAGAAGAAATCAAATAGTAAATTAAAAAGTACTTCAGTAAATGACAATAACAGCAGAACATCCAAAAATATTTGGGATGCCTCTGAAACAGTATTTATGGGAAAGTTATGGCATTAAATATCTATTTCAGTAAAAAGGTCTCAAATCAGTGATCTAAGCTTATACCTTGACCTGCTGAAAAAGAAATGCAAGTTAAACTCTAATAACAACAACAACAACAATACTAATAATAAATATTAAAATAAAAAAATCAATGAATTACAAGACAACACACACAATAGACAAAATCAAGAACAAATAGCTGGTTATTTGAGAAGGTCAATAAAATTGGTAAACTTCTAGTCAAATAAATTAGAAAAAGCATACTCAAATTACCATATCAGAAATAAGAGAACTAATATTAATGAAATTTTGCACACATACTACAAGGATAATAAGGAAATATAATGCACAATTTTATGCCAGTCTATTTGAGTGCTGATCAATATTTCTCTTTCATATCAATTTCTCTCTTTCTCTCTCCACTTCCTCTCTCTCAAAAAAGAAAAAAATCAATAAGAAACATACTAACTATACAAATTCATTGAAAAGCACACATACCACCAAAAGCAACTCAACAACTAGGATAGTCCTACTTCTATTAAATAAATTAAAATTGAACTTTAAAACCTTCTCAAAAAATTAGAAATGGATCTGTCTCTTGACCCAGTGATTCCACTTCTGGTAATGTATCTGAAGGAACCCAAAGCACTTATTTGAAAGAACATAAGCACCCCTATATTCACTGAAGCATTATTTACAATTCCTTAGATATGGAAGCAGCCCAAGTGTCTATCAGCAGATGAGTGGATAAAACAAGCATGAGACATTTACATTATGGAATACTACCCAGCTGTAAAAAAGAAGAAAATTTTACTCTTTGCAACAGTGTGGATGGACCTGGGAAACATTATGCTAAGTGAACTAAGCCAGTCAGAGAAAGACAAATACCATATGATTTCACTCATATATGGAATCTAATGAACAAAATAAACTAACAAGGAAAATGGGGCAGACTCGTAGATGGTGAGCTGGATGACACCTGTTGGGGAGGGTGTGAGGGGGAGATGTCATTGAGGAAAAAAGGGGAAAAGCAATCATGGACATGGACAACAGTGTGGTGACTACTGGGGGGAGGTGGTATAAGTGGGCTAAATGGTGATGGAAAAAAGAATATAAAAAAGATAAAATTAAAAAATAAATATTTTGGAGATCAATCCTTTGTCTGAGATATCATTGAAAAATATGTTTTCTCATATAGTTGGTTTCTTTTCATTTTAATGCTGTTTTGTTTAGCCTGCATAAGCTTTTCATTTTGATGAGATCCCATTTGTTTGTTCTTTCCTTCATGTCCTTTGCCTTACGGGACATATCAGTGAAAATATTGCTGCATGGAATATCTGAGATTTTCCTGCCTTTGTTATCCTGTAGGACTTTCATGGTGTACTGGCTTATATTTAAATATTTTATCCACCTTCAATTTATTTTTGTGTGTGGTGTTAAGTTGGTGCTTGAGTTTCATTTTGTTGAAATGAACACCATTTGTAGAAGAGGCTATTTTTGCTCCGTTCTATGCTGCTGAATTCTTTGTCAAATATTAATTGACCATAGAGACTTGGGTTTATTTCTGGACTCTTTATGCCGTTCCATTGGTCTATGTGTCTGTTTTTATGCTAGTACCAGACTTTCTTGATTACAGAGGCCTTGTAATACAGTTTGATATCAGGTATTGTGATCCCTCCTACTTTGTCTTCTTTCTCAAAATTGCTGCAGCTATTTGGGTCATTTATGGTTCCATATAAATTTTTGAAGTGTTTGTTCTATATCTAAGAAATATGCCATTTTGATACTTTAATAGGTATCACATTGAATCTATAAATTATTTTGGGTAGTATGGACATTTTGATGGTATTAATTCTTCTAATCCATGAACACAGCATATGTTTCCATTTGTTTGTGTCTTCTTTAATTTCTTTCGTAAGCATTGTGTAGTTTGATCTCCAAAATATATAAAGAACACACACTACTCCGCTCGAGGAAGACAAGCAAACCAATTAAAAAATGGGCAAAGGACTTGGACAGATACTTCTCCAAATATGAAATACAAAGGGTACAGAGACATATGAAAAGATGCTCAGCATCAGTAGCAATCAGAGAGATGCAAATTAAAACCACAATTATATACCATTCACACTGGTCAGAATGGCCATGATAAACAAAGCAACAAACAACAAGTATTGGAGAGGATGTGGAGAAAAGGAAACCCTAGTCCATTGTTGGTGGGATTGCAGACTGGTGCAACCACTATGGAAAACAATATGGAACTTCCTCAGGAAACTAAAAATGGAACTGTCTTTTGACCTGACAATTCCACTGCTGGTATTATATCCTAAAAACCCCAAAACACCATTTCAAAAGAACCTATGCACCTCAATGTTCACAGCAGCTCAATTTACATTAGCCAAGTGCTGGAAGCACCCTAAGTGCCCATCAGTAAATGAATGGATCAAAAAACTATGGTACATTTACACAATGGAATTGTAAACAGCATAAAGAAAGAAGGAGCTCCTACCCTTTGTGAAAGCATAGATGGAACTAGAGAGCATTATGCTAAGTGAAATAAACCAGGTGGTGAAAGACAAATACCATATGACCTCACCTTTAAGTGGAACCTAATCAACAAAACAAACAAGCAAGCAAAATATAACCAAAGACCCTGAAATTGAGAACAGGCTGACAGTGACCGGAGGGGAGAGGGGAGGGGTGAATGGGTGGAAAAGGTGAAGGGTTTACAGGAACAATTACAAAGGACACAGGGAGAATAACAAGGAGTGGTGGAAACAGGGGGAGGAGGAGGAAAGGGCTGGGGGTGGGGAGGCAGAAAACTATACTTGAACAACAATAAAAAAGGTTTAAAAATAAAAATAAAAATGGTAGAATATTAATGATTTTATAAGATTCAACCTAATTATTGGACAATGTATATGATGAATAAGAGTGAAAAAATGTGCTGCTTGTTAAATGAGAGTTACTCTTTTATTCAAAGGAATGACTACTTAATACATGCTGTATCTACAGAGGTGGATTTATAGAGACTTAACGATTAATTGAGGCCTCTAAAGATACCACTTGTCATTCCTCCTCTCTTCTCTTCTATTTTATTCTATTGAGTTTTTCTAACATTTGTAGCAATGTAGAAACAACAGTTAAGAGGAAAACAAAGTCATAAAACCCGGTTTCAAATTCTGACTCCACCACTTTCTTGACTGAATTTGGTCAAATTAATGTTCCAGGTCTCTAGTTACTCATCTAGCCCGAGTGAGAAGGATATCAGTTTTATTTATCAGTGAAACTAAAGAAGACAATGTATATGAAACTGGGCAGTACAGTGACCCACAGATTTCTGTGTCTTTTTGTTCTGGTCATGGATTTTTGGCTTCAGCCACACATAATAATGAGACAATTGCTAAATAAATGATGATGGTGCTGGCCTTCTGGAAGGAAAAAAAAAAACCTTCTCACAAAGAGACCAGGCCAAGATGATTTCACTTATGAAGTATACCAAACATGTAAGAAAAAATAAAACCATTTATGTGCAACCACTTCCAGAAAATAGTTCCAAAGTCATATCATGTGGCCAGCATTGCCTGAAACCAAACTCAGATAAAAACATTAAAAAAATAAACTACATACCAAAGCTTTTTATGCAAATACATGCAAAAACTCCAAGCAACATTTCAGCAAATAAAATCCTAAAAGAATACAAAAAGGATAATACATCATGTCCAACTGACATTTATTTTGGAAACATAAGGTATGTGTAACGGTAATTTTGCATATTAACAAAATAAAAAAAAATCATATGACTATCTCAATGAAGACAAAAAATCACTCAAAAAAGTCTATTATTCATTTCTATTAAAAATTCCCAGTTAATTAGAAATAGAAGGCAACCACTAATATCATACTTACTGATGAAAAATGAAATGCTTTCCCTCTAAGCCAGGGGACAAGAAAAAGATGCTTGCTCTCATCACTTGTGCTCAGTATTGTACTGGAGGTTCTAGCCATTATAATAGATAAGAAAAATGAATAAAAGGAATCTATACTAGAAAGGCCGATATAAAGCAGAAGACATGATCATCTAAGGGGAAATCTGAGGGAAATGTCAGAAAAGCTTCTAGAATTTATGTAATGAGAGCAAGATTGCAGGATACAAAATCATTATTTAAGATTCATTTGTATTCAGGTCCTCTGTTAATAGAATAGTTTGTCTTTCTGATGTTGAGTGGTATGAACTCTTTGTATATTTGGTGATTAAACCCTTGTCTGATGTATCATTGACAAATATGTTCTACCATACAGATGGTTCCTTTTCATTTTGACAATGGTTTCTTTAGCCATGCAGAAACTTTTTAATTTAATGTAGTCCCATTTGTTTATTTTTTCCTTTATTTCCCTTGCCCTGGGGGATGTATTGGCAAAAATATTGCTATGTGATATATCTGAAATTTTATGGCCTATGTCTCACAATGATTTTTATGGTATCACAGCTTATATTTAAGTCTTTTATCTATTTTAAGTTTAGTTTGGTATATAGTATAAGTTGGTTGTCCAGTTACATTTGTTTTTGCATGTATCAGTCCAGTTAAAAGTTTGAGGACTTAACACCCTCTGATTTCAAGGTTTATTTAAAAATAACAATAATCAAACATTTTGGTATAGGACTCCAACTCAAGATACACAAATAAATCAATGAAATGGAATAAAAATTGAGAAATAAACTATATGAATTGGTCAAATGATTTTTGGCAAAAGTAGTAAGACAATTTAATAGAATAATTGAATGTCTATTAGCCAAAAGAAAAAAAAATCAATCTATACCTTACCAGATATACAAAAAGTAATTCAAAGTATATTATAAATCTAAGTGTAAAGCCTAAACTATAAAATTTTCAGAAAAAAATTGGAGAAAATTATTGCACTCTGTGTTAGGCAAAGATTTCTTAAACAAAATACTAAAAACAACCTATATGATCTTATTAACCAATGCCATCCTAATAAATTTAATAAAATGAATAAATAAAAATGACCCATAAAATTATCAAAATGGGTAAATTAAACTTTATAAAAATTAAGAACTTTTATTTTTCCAAAGATAGAAGAAAATGAAAAGACAATTGAAGGCCTAGGAGAAAATATTTGCAAATCACAGGATGAATATAAGATTTTGAAATAGTTATTCACTTTTGCATATAAAACTACCCTCAAAATAAGTTGCTTAAACACATCTATCATCTCACAATTTTTGTGGGTCAGAAGTCCTGGCATGGTTTAACTGAGTTTTCTGTTTCAGTTTTCATAAGGCTATAATCAAAATGTCAGCCAGGAATACAATTTCATCTGACAGCTAAACTAGGGAAGGATCAACTCCCAAGCTCTCTGACATCATTGTCTGAAGGATCCAGGTTCTCAAGAGCTGTACTCTGAGGACCTCAGTACCTCTTCACTGATTGGTCAGAAGTCACCTAGAGTTCCTTGCCATGTGGTTCCCTCTAGCTTGCTCATCAGAGAAGCATGCCAAGAGAAAGTACCAGTTAGAGACAGTACTAGTAAAAAGGAAGCCACAATCTTTTGTAACCAAATATCAGAAGTTCTGCCCCATTACTTTTCCATATTCTAATTATTAGAAGCCATTTACTAAGTCCAACCCACTCTCAAAATGAGAAGATGGCACAAGGACATGCGTACTTGGAGGCAGAATCATTGGGGCCAACTTGTAATTGTTACCCAATGTAGACTTCTTTCTTGAAAATATAAAGAACTCTCAAAACAGAACAATTAAAAACTAAAATCAATTAAAAATGAGAAAACAATTTGAACAGGTACTTCACATATAAAGATATACCAATGGCACATAAACACACAAAAGCACCATTGGCCATTGGGGAAATGCTAATTCAAACCTCAATGGGATATCACTGAGAAGCCCTTAGAATGTCTAAAATTAAAAAGACTCAATACAACAAATGTTGGGAGGAGAGAGCAACTGGAACTCTTGTACACTGCTGATTGTACAATATCTTTAGAATATCATTTGGCAGTTTCTAAAATGTTAAACATGTAATTACCATATAATCCAGCCATTGTACATCTAAGTATTTCTTCAGATATAGGGAACACATATATCCATATAATACTCATCTATCCTAATGTTCATTGAAGCCTTATTTCTAACAGTCAAAACCTGACAATAACTCAAATTTCCATTAGCAGATGAAAGAATAAACAGCAATGCACTCAGAAAGTAAAATTTTTTATCATGTACAAGTATTGTGATTGTGCCCCTGAAACTCCAAGAATTTTACTAAGAATCTGAAAATTAATAGAATCAATGGAAGAGATTGACAAAATGAATAATTATAAAATAAAATATAAAAACTAATTTTGTTTTAGAAGAAATATTTAATATCAATCTGGGGGTTCGATTTGGTGCTGAGGTCCTTCCTTTTGACAGGCAATTTCAGGCCACTGGTGTGGCCCGGCAGCAGGATCAGGCCGACCTGTGAGTAAGAGTCTTTGGATTTATTTCTACAACACTATCTTTATTTTAACATTGGGGCAACAATATTTCATGCAAGGGCAGCTTTGAAAAGTGCAGGTAGACCTCAAATCTACTGGAGAAAAAGGTTAGATTGGGAATTTTTCTAACCTAACAGATTCTACTAGACAGCCATTAAAAAGTGGTTAAGAAATATCTCTGTCTGTTTCATAACATATAGTGAGTGAAAAAACATTTTATAAACTTGCCTTTGTAAAATAAATTTGTTTATATGCATATCAATATGTACTATATATGTATATTAAATTTCACATATGTATATATAAAAATGTATAATTTTTTCAATAGTATCATTGAATAGGTAGAAATATTATCACTAACACTGACATTTTCAATACCAACAAATCATAATATACAGAGATACACACATACCATGAATTGTCCATGGTTCATAAAGAAAAAAAATAGAAATATATACTGAAAAACTTAAGATCCAAGTAAATTAATAGATATAATTCATCCTTGAATAATAAGACTCAAAACTGAAAATTCTAAAACTCCCCCCAAATTAATTTACAAATGCAATGGAATTCTGGTCTAAATTTAAATGCTGTTATGTGGTGCAGGGGAGAGTGGTATTTGAAAACTGTAAGTGTGATTTTAAAATGTTCTGAAAGACAAATACATGGGGAAAAATTCTGAAAAATAGAATAATAAGCTAGGACTTACATCATCAGATATTAAAATTATTTAATAATTAAAATTAATTACTTAAACACTGTAGTTATTCTACAAAACAGAAAAATTTGTGGAGCAAAATATGACTTAAAGACATTAAAGGCTCTGGGTGGGTAGCTAAGTTGGTGAGGGTGACAAGGTTGCAGGTTCGATCCCTGGTAAAGGCATACACAAGAAGCAACCACTGAGTGCATAAGTAGAACAACAGACTTATGTTTTGCTTTCTCCCTCTCTCCTTTACTCTTACTTTCTAAAATCAATGACTAAAAATTTAAAAAAAGAAATACATTGAACTATAATCATGGCATTTCAAATCTATAGTGGAAAATGGATATTGAATAAAAAATGTTGGAGTGAATGTCTGGTTATTAGAAACACAATGCAAATAGATGGTTATTTTACCAATCCAAAATAATGTACTTCAGATGGATTTAACTGGGTATGGAACAAATGACTATATTTTTAAAAGTACAGTAAAAAAACGCATACCTTGTCCTTATGCCCTGGAAATGTGAAATAATTTCTAAGTGTAATAGTATATACTGAAAGTGTAAAAGAATGTTAAATTTAACTACATATAATTTTTAATTTTCTGACAGAAATCAGGAAAAAATGTCATTTGATATACCAACAACAAAAATAAAATACCTAGGAATAAACCTAACCAAGGAGGTAAAAGACCTGTACTCAGAAAGCCATACAACTCTGAAGAAAGAAATTAAGGAAGACACAAACAAATGGAAACATATACCATGTTCATGGATTAGAAGAATTATCATTAAAATGTCCATACTACTCAAAACAATTTATAGATTCAATGTGATACCTATTAAAGTACCAATGGCATATTTCTTAGATATAGAACAAACACTTCAAAAATTTATATGGATCCATAAATGACCCTGAATAGCTGCAGCAATTTTGAGAAAGAAGAACAAAGTAGGAGGGATCACAACACCTGATATCAAACTGTATTACAAAGCCACTGTAATCAAAACAACCTGGTACTAGCATAAAAGCAGACACATAGACCAATGGAACAGAATAGAGAGCCCAGAAATAAACCCAAGTCTCTATGGTCAATTAATATTTGACAAAGAAGTCAGCAGCATAGAATGGAGCAAAAATAGCCTCTTGAACAAATGGTGTTGGGAGAACTGGACAGCTACGTGCAAAAAAATAAAACTTGATCACCAACTTACACTGCTGGGGAAAATGCAGAGAGCCGCTCTGGGGAGTGATGGAGCTGAGAGCCAGCAGGGGCTTCTCCAGCAGGGGCATTTCAAGGGGTTGCCATCTGAAATGTTAACAGAGATGCCTAAGCCGTTAATGGGCCCGACCAGGCTATCTAAATAGTAGACAAATGTTTAGATAAGCCATTTCTTAACCTTTGAATCCTGGGACCTCTAAATCCTTGTACCAGCCTGGTGCCTTGTTTCTGACATTCTATTTCTGATATATAGATGAAACCCTATAAATACTATGGAGAAACAAAGAACTGGGCTCAGGATTTGGAATTTCCCCTGGGCCCGCACGTATTAAAGAATTGTGCTCCGCCACCTCTCCTGCATGTGAGTTATTTTCTGCAACAACACCATACACAAAAATAAATTCAAGGTGGATAAAAGATTTAAATTTAAGTCATGACACCATAAAAGTCCTACAGAAAGAGGAAGGAAAATCTCAGATATTCCATACAGCAATATTTTCACTGATATGTATCCTAGAGCAAGGGACATAAAGGAAAGAATAAACAAATGGGATTTCATTAAAATAAAAAGCTTATGCAGGCTAAACAAAACAGCATTGAAATGAAAAGAGAACCAACTATATGGGAAAACATATTTGCCAATGATACCTCAGACAAGGGTTTGATCTCCGAAATATATAAAGAACTCACAGAACTCTACTCCAGGGAGACAAGCAACCCAATTAAAAATGGGCAAAGGACTTAAACAGATACTTCTCCAAGGATGAAATACAGAGGGTCCAGAGACATATGAAAAGATGCTCAGCATTACTAGCCATCAGAGAGATGCAAATTAAAACCCCAATTAGATACCACTTCACACTGGTCAGAATGGCCATCATAAACAAAACAACAAACAAGTGTTGGAGAGGATGTGAAGAAAAGAAAACCCTAGTCCACTGTTGGTGGGAATGCAGACTGGTGCAACCACTATGAAAAACAGTGTGAAATTTCACGAGAAAACTAAAAATGAAACTGCCTTTTGACACAGCAATTGCACTGCTAGGATTATATCCTAAGAACTCTGAAACACCAATCCAAAAGAACCTATGCACCCTAATGTTCATAGCAGCACAATTTACATTAGCCAAGTGCTGGAAGTAACCTAAGTGCCCATCAGTGAATGAATGGATAAAAGAACTGTGGTACATTTACTCAACGGAATGCTACACAGCAGAGAGAAAGAAGGAGCTCCTACCCTTCGTGACAGCACGGATGGAACTGAAGAGCACTAAACAAAATTAAATAAGGCAGGGGATGAAAGACAAATACCATATGACCTCACCTTTAAGTGGAACCTTATCAACACAAACAAGCAAGCAAAATATAACTAGAGACACTGAAATTAAGAACAAATGGACAATAACCAAAGAAGAAGTGGGAGGAGATAATGGGAGGAAAAGAGGGAAGGGTTTTCAGGAACAAGCATAAAGAACACATGGACAAAACCAAGGAGGGGTGGAATCAAGGGAAGGAGGTTGGGATGGCTGGGGTGTGGTGGGAGAGGAAGGGGAAAAAGGCAGACAACTGTACTTGAACAATAAAATAATTAAAAAAAAAATAAATGACAGCATGGATTGTCCAACTAGGTAGGTTTAAGCTATAGATCTTTCAAAATTATTTTTCAACTGGGTATACTCAGAAAATTTCTCTTATACTACTTCAAATTATCTAGAAATACTCAAAATTTTCTGAAGCAGAATAATTTGAATGGACCATTTTGACAGAATTTATTATGATCCTTTCTCTCCCTTTCCTTCTTTTATTTCACTTATTATCCTTTCACTATGTCATCCTCCCATTCCCTGCCCCGCTCATAACACATTCTCCTTCTTCATTCTCCCCCTCACCTCTTCTACTAAATATGGCTTGCCTTCCACTCTCCTCTCCATTTTGCCTTTCAACTATCCCCTTTGTGATTTCCCCTCTCCCTTCATCTCCCTCTGATGCCTCCACAGTCCCCTTCCTTCTACACCCCCACACATTCTTGAATTAGCTCCTTCTCTTATCTGTCCCAAAATTCCTCCCAAATTTCTCCTTTTATTCTCTTTGTTTGATTTAATTTATTGGAGTAGCATTGGTTAATAAAATTATATAGGTTTAAGGTATACAATTCTATAATACATCATCTGTATATTATATTGTGTGTTCACCTCTCAAAGCTGTCTTCCTGCATAACAATTTACCCTCTTTTACCTTCTTCTATCTACCGTCACACTAGTTTACCTCTGATAATTACCATACTGTTGTCTTATCTGCTAAGTTTTTGTTTTTTCTTAACCCCTTCACATTTGTCACCCAGCTTTGCAACCCCACCTGTCAGTCTACATATATGAGTCTATTTTTATATTGTTACTTTACTTTATTCATTAGATTCCACATATAAGTGAAGTTATATGGCATTTGTCTTTTTCTGACTGGCTTATTTCACTTGGCATAATATTCTCTAGGACCATTCATGCTTCCACAAAAGGTAAAGTTTTCTTTTTTCCATTTTTATGGCCAAATAGTAATCCATTGTGTAAATGTGCCACAGCTTTTTGATCAACTCATCAGCTGATGGGTACTTGGACTGCTTCCAAATCTTGTATATTATATGTAATGCTGCAATGAAAATAGAGGTGAACATTTTTTCAAGTTAGTGTTCTTCGTATTTTGGGATATATTTCCAGAAATTGAATCGCTGGATCATAAGGAAGTTCCTTTATTAATTTTTTGAGAAAACTATACTGTTTTCCACAGTGCATTTCCACCATTAGTACATGAGTTCCCCCTGTTTCCCCCTGTTTCCGCATCCTCACAGACACTTGTTGTTTGTTGACTTAGTGTTGGGAACCACCCTGCCTGGTATCAGAAGCTGTAACCCCTGCCAAGGCTAAGGCTGAGGGAACAACCTTGGAACCATAAGCCACCAAGGAGACAAGCTTATCTCCCTGGCAGGAGCACCACTTCTGCTCCTTTTACTTCACCCTGCCTGGCCCCCAATGCTTGGTTGGTTAGCCAATGACGGGTAAGATTCCCCAAGGGGGGAATGACCTAAGACAGGCACAATCATGTGGGAGGCCCCCAGGGAAGGACTTTGAGGGCTACAGCAAAAGGGGGTGATAGACCCTCAGCCCTCGGCTTTGACATAGCCTGAGTCCTCATTGTCTGTGAGAAAATCTCCTTATCTCTTGGCTGCCTTACTTTCCTTGCTCCACCTAAGCCTGAAACAATGACAGAGGATGGTGCAACCCTGTACTGGAAAGGGCGGGTTCCCCGGATGATCAGGCCTAAGAAAGAATATGTAAAATCCTTTGAAACTTGCTTTGTTTAGAATGCTCTCAAATGATAAGGGCCCAAGGGAGAAGTAAGTTTGTTCCTTAAAGTCTTTGCAACTCTTTAGCTATCTGATCCTGACTCAAAATAGGCCCTCAGATTTCCTTGTTATTTGATCCATACTTCCCGGCAATGAGTAAGCTTTACCTGACTTCCTGTGTAAACAAACCCAATAAAAGCCATTGAGGAAAAGGCTCTTGGTCCTTCTCCTTCGAGAGATTGGCCACCTTTCCTCCCCAAGCAGATCATGTCTTGGTAGACTTATTCTCATCCTTGGTGGATGGGGGGCTCAGCGGACAAAGCTCCTCCACAACTTAGTATAAGGTGATATCTCACTGTAGTTTTAACTTGTGTTTCTCTGAGGATTAGTGACATTAAGTGTCTTTCTATGTGTCTATTAGCCATCTGTATGTCTTGTTTGGAGAAGTGTCTATTCAGGCCCTTTGCCTATTTTTTCATTGGATTGTTTGTATTTTTCCATAGCTAACAGAAGTATAAGAAAATTTATAAGAAAATTTACAAGAAATATAAACAAGAAGCATTATAAAGGTTTCAAATGGGGAGGAAAGAAGATGGATAGCCCAGGGTGAGGAATCACAGAAATGAATTAACTGAGGTGAATGTTTTGATTTTCAAATATTTTTGCACTATTTTATAATTTTATATCCTTAAATATTTTGTAATACATAAATAAAAATTAGAAATAAAGAGAAAAACTCATTTGCTAACATAAACTCTCTATGCTAAAACAAATTCCATTAGAATTGTACTTAAACAACAAAAAATCAATTTTTATGAAAAAATTGAAGTATGTATTAATATTTTCTAGTAGCTTTGATTATGACTTGTTATCTATTGTTTATTGGTTAACCTATACAATTCACCAATGGTGTCACTCTACTTTTCAAAAGGTACTAGATTTAAGTAATTGACTTAGATTTCTACATCTACAATTTCTACAAGGGCAGGGTATGTGTCTGTCTTGTTTACACTGTGTTCTCTAGGAGCTAACACATTGTTTGGTAAATATTTACTGAATGAAGAAATAACAATAATTGCAAAAAATTAAAAATACATAGAAAGCAAAATATCTTAGGAATTCAGTAGGTAATTGACAGAAATATTATAGCATTTTATTTTATTTTTTTTAGCATTTTAGACTTTAAGAGACTTTAAAATATCTCTCTCAGCTTCTAAGAGTTAGGGTAGTAAAGAAAACAGATGTGAAAATTTACTAAATCACTGATAGACAAAAATGTATTTAGTTGTGTAAGTTGTTCTAATAAATGCATATGAACTTTGTACCCTATACACAAAGAGTGACTTTCCCATGTTCATTAAATATATTTTTTAATGAATACTATATTAGACCACAAAAAGTAATACTTCCCTAAATCAGAAATTATGATATCCACATTTTATGAATACCACTGTAATTAATTTTTAATTAAGCTATCATATTTTTTAAATGTCTTATTTTATTCAATAGTTATTAAGTACTTATTTGCTTTTTATTTTGATGTGGTGGGTTAACCTTTTAGCTAAGCAAATTTTGAGTGGTGTGAGTTTTTTCCTTCAAGGTTTTTATTTATTCAATATTAATATTAATACTATTTGTAGACTCAATCACTTTCTCCTATTAGAGAACAACAAAAGACTCACCAGTCTTTCTTAGTTTCATATATTGATGCTGTAATTTGTAGCAATTTTCTATGTAATGTATTTTCAAGGATTATAACTTCTTTTTCATGCTTCTTTACATAAGAGTCACCTCTCTTCTTCATTGCCTTTTTAAAGGGAAGTTTTCCTCTCAGGCCTAAGGGTAGATTAGATTGGACAGTGAGGAAATTTGTGTGACATAAGACTCAGGGTGTGGAGGGGAACAGGGTCAGGCAGCAGGTAAGTGATGGGAAGATTCATAAGGACACAGTTTCTGTGTGAATTGGAGTCCTGTGCTCATGAAGCCAATTTGTGAAAACTATTTGAGTGGGTTGATTCCAGTGGAAAAATAAAAATGAGTAAACTCATTTTCTTGAATGTTGAGGTTGGTATGGGTTCTATTTGACTAAGTATCTTGAAGGGAGAGTTGACAATGAAGAATAGAGAGAGTAGTTTGATTATTCTACTTTGAGACAGATTAATACACATATCATTTTAGCAAGGACTATGTGAAAAGATGGGGGCATAAACAAGTTAGCAGTTTAGATGAGAGAGACAAGGAAGAAGGAAAAATAGGTAGAGATATGTATATTGCTCTCATACATAATTATTGAGCAATAGTTGTACACAATGATGAAACTGAGCAATTATATTATTTAATTAGGCAACAATGTCATTAGAAACATTGTATTGATTTTCTGCAACAGTAGATATGTTTTAAAGACAGTTATTGAAGAAGTATTAATTCCACCATGCACACTCTTGTATGTTTGTGCAATTCATGTCATCAGCATGGGTGACAACCAGCTGCTAGATAATGTGCATGGTGAAGATCTGAGCTGCTTTATCATAGTAGTCAAAGTCTCCCTACTCCATAATGGCCATTGTGGACACATTCCAGGAAATAGTTTAACTTTATAAATAATGCAGGTTCTTTACAATTTCGTTTCCTTTTAGTTTTTGGTCTCATTAATGATTTCAAATATTTTTCTGCAGTAATATTATTTCAGTGTTATTGCACTGTCTAAATCCTGACAAGGGTCTGGTGTGTGATAGCTAAAGTGCAGTAGTGAAACCAAAATGTTCCCACACACTGCCTTGCATTTCAGTTTGCATGTCAACATCCTTTAGTAAGATAAATTATTTGAGGAGATATCATTGTTTGGAAGAATTCTTCAGCTCCAATTATATAGACATTTTCCTTGGCTTTCTTTAGTGATTGAAATTCATTCCCTAACATTGTAACGAGAGCACTCTGAGACCCTGACTTCTACCTTTCCCTTGTAAGGGGAAGGAAACTGTTGGCTCAGGTAGTTCATGGGTCTAACCTAATTACAGAAATTTGTGATCTCAGCTCATTTTGACTTCTGACATTTTAATATGGAGGCTTTTAAAATACAAATCTTCAAAAATGATAACTATGCCAACACTGACAAATTTTCATGAAGACTGTGGCTTTTGAAACAGACTTCATTATGTAAAACTAAGCTCTAGATGAATGCTTTCAACAGCATAGTTAAACCAGTTTCCATATAATTTTTGACTGAAATAATTATTTTTTTTTTATATTTTATATGTAGATTTGATTTATTTAATGTGGCTCTGGGGAGAGAGCTAAAGAGAAAGTTTCCAGAATCCCTGTGCTGAATTCCTCTCCCACATTGCAGATGTGTCTTTCTTGGTGTATAGCATTAACCTGGGAGAATGTAATAGTCTCACCCTCTGGACTCCCTGTTGCTCCACCCTTAAAACCTTATGCTCTGCTGATGAGCCAGCTGTTTGGGCTAGGGCATAGAGGTCTGGGAATATCCAGTGGGTGTCAGTGGCTGAGTTGTCTGGCTTTGGGATGGAGGCAATTCTCTCTCCACTTTCCCATAAAGCCTGTGGATGCCTCCCTCTCACAGGAGATGTACTACTCCACCCTCTGAACTCCCAGTGGCCCTGCTGAGCACAAACTCCTGAGAAGATCTGGAAAGAACATGAAATAGAGTAAGTTGTGAGGTTCTGAGGTAGGGGTCACTCACCCCACCTTCCTGCAGGCCTAACTGGCATTCCCTCTCAAGAGAGATCTATTTGCCCTATCCTCCTGAATCCCAGAAGTCCCACCCTGTGGAGCTCAGGCTCCTGACAGATTTTTGGAAAGAATGAGTTGTATGACCCTAGGATAGCGGCCATATTCTCCTTACAAGGTTGACTGGTGCAGAGCCTTCCCTTCACATGACCAAATCTTAGTCTGTTGGGCCTGATAAACTCTGCTGGACTCTGATGACTCCCTGAGACCCCGCTCTCCCACAAAGTTCTATGGGTTTCTGTGGGGGCAGCTAGACTTGGTATACCCTGGAAATTTTGCTGAGTGACCTCAGAGCCAGCAATGGCATAAGTCTGAACCTGTATCAGTCTGGTAAATACCACTCACCTCAAACCGGCAATTCCCTGAAAACCTACATCATAAAACTTAAGTACTGCCAGAGGCTTTTTCAGTGGATGAACTTAACAGGAAGCAGGTAGGTGAAGGAAGACAGCTGCAGATATTAGTGTTACAGAGCAAGGAGGACCCAAACAAGCAAAGGGGCCCGGGACGGTGATGCTCTTACTGAAAGAAATTCGGGTCCGTCTTGTCCGCCGCCATATAGGAAAGATATCTCTCAATGCCAGAGATTGGTGAAAAGGAAAGGAAAACGTTTATTTTGTGCTATACAAAACTTAAGGCAGTGACCTAATATTTTTTACCAAAATCCCAAAAAAATCT